>MKEJ01106770.1:0-22178 GCA_001753735.1 Embelia ribes
TATATATTTAATTTTAGCAGCTAATTAAAAATTAATAGTCTGTATGCGTTGACGATAGATTCTGTAGCCTGTCATGCAGCAGGTCTCTATTCGCTCTTGGGTTCTCTCCACCCAATTTTGATAAACTAAGCATTTATTTTAAGTCTGATCTATTTAACTTTCGCTGTAATTTGGGAAGTGAGATTCGTCGCAACTTCATAGTAATAATTTAAAAAAATTTCAGCTAACTTAATGTTATATAAATATTTCCAATGGAGACTCTTTTATAAATTGTCATGGACTGATATCAGCACAACTCTTTGACTCATTCGCGAATCGCGACTGAAAGTCTAAAGGTTCCAAGTATAATTTTCATAAAGTTTGGGTATTGGAAGTGTAATTTACCACATGAGAGTTGTGTCCCTTTCAGTGTCACTGATAATAAACATGAAATTAATGGAAACAAGTTTTATGGAACAAATTGTTATTATCTTTTTATTTGGAAGTCACAAAATTGTTATTATTTATTAAGTTTTTATCCTTGAGATATATGTCGGGTGAATTACACTTAGGTCCCGTCAGTTTGAACAAAAGTTCCATTTTGTATTGATAGTTTCAATTGAAACACTTAATAGTCCTTCTGTCTTAAAGAGATGATAAATTAGGTCTCTACTTTTAAATATTTATATTTTTGGTCCCTTTGATTAATACTTTTTCCCTAATAGTTAGAACCTTAATGGGCCAAACTTTGGTGAAGGTAAAAGTATAAATGGCATCGAAGGGTTAAGTTACCCCAAAATGGGGATGGAATGTAAGGTTTTCTAACCCCGACATAACTTTAGAAAACCCATCCTATATCATTTTTTTAGTTCATAAATTTTTTCAACTAGTTTTAGTTCTCATAATAATTTATTTGATATTCAGATCCTCGTAATAGCTGTTTATGATAGTCACCCCTTTTATATTATTGGCTTAATCATTACTCTTAACTAAACCACAAATAAGGCACTTGATTTGCTCTTCATTATTTTGGATGTTATGGCCAATTTGGGATTACTTTTTGCTATCTACTTCTATTTTGTTTCTTGAAAAGTGTAACATAGGGTGTTCAGTAAAATATATAAAACTTACTTTTAATAATTTGTTTTTGTGTTTTTCAATTGTGCTTTCATAAACAGCTTTAGGGATGCTTTGAAAAATTGCTTTAGGGATGCTTTGAAAAATTGCTTCTGCTTCTTCTTTCATTAATAAACATAAATCTCAATTATATTTCTTACATTTTTCATATATACATATTTTTATTTTTTTACAATAAAAAGTACAACTTGCCAAATATTACACTACTTATCAAAGTAAGTTTTAAATTTTATTTACCAAACAGTAATATTACATCCATTTTTAGAATTGATTTTCAAAAATAGATTTAAAAAACGAATTTTAAAAAGTAGCAACATTCACCAGAATTAGTATCGAATTCAAAGTATCGAACCAAATTGAATTAGGCTAAACGTCTAGGGATCATTTACGTAAATATTCAATTACATGTATATGTATCTCTATCTCTATATAACAAGGTTAGCTAAGAGAGAGAAAGAGAGGGCAACGCGACAGGCGGTTGGTCAAGTCACTCCATCATCAACAGCCGGCGCCTACCTCATTACTCACTTCAATCGATAAACAGCCACACTCAAATACATACATACATATATATATATATATATATATCGTCATTATTGTCATTAATTGATTAATTAATATAATTAATATGGGGGAAGGTGGTCGGCCGATAGAGACTCGGGCGGTGGAGGCGATAGGCCTAGGGTTCGATCTGGCGAGCGATTTTAGGATCAGATACGCCAAGGGTAGAGAGAGACTGGTGGCGGTGGAGGAGAGGAACAAGGAGGACATTGTGGTCGGGGCAGGGGTCACCGTTCCGGCCGTGCCCGAGGGTATTCGGTGCGATAAGGGGGACCAGGTTCGATTCAAGTCCGACGTTCTCGAATTTAATCAGGTATAAATAAATTAAGATTTGGTTAGTTGCATCTTACTTCTGTACTTAGATGATGGAGTTGAAAAAGTATATTTTGAAAGTAATTAATTATTGCAAGAGAAATGATAGTCACAACCCCAAAGATAGATTTTCTTATCCGCTAACGTGTCAATAGGGGAATTTTTGTATGGGATTGGTTTTTATTTGTATTGTATTAATAACAGAAATTCAGATAGTTTTTGACATGTCAACATGTAAGAGAATCTGGTGGGATTTTTAGGTGGTTTATAATACAAAAATATATATTTTTTTTATTGAAAGTAGTGAAAATTAGTTTGTATTATTGTAAAATGGGATGAAAAAGTGTACTTTTATGAAAAAGCAACAAAGATTATATTTTTGAAAAAAATATGCTTTTGGTACTTTTAATAATTACACAAGTATAGTTTTGGTGTGGCAAACATGCACCAATTTTTGCTTTTAAACAAAAAACAGCAGATTTGTACTTTTGGTGCTTTCACCAAACAAACCCAATATAATTGAAATTTTTGTGGAATTTTTGTTGATGTGGCACAGTTTTGGAATTAGATATATTTGGCTTATTCATAATTATTTTTTTTTTTGCCCGGAGGATTTTTTGCTCTTTTGTGTATTTCCACAAGTCAAGGCATTAAATTGTTGGTCCAACTGTAATCACACCAGTGCTCCTGAAAGAACGTTTGTCTCTAAATAAATTTTAGAGATTAAACTCAAGGATCCAGGAAACACTCCACCAGTGTATCCAATACTGTTCAGTTGCCTAGAAAACATGGACTTGCTAGTAATTCCCTTGAAATAGAGGGCCACTGTTCATCTCTGGTTTATACATTTAAATGTAAAGGGTATGGTGTAGGCATTCCTAATGTGTCGACCTCTATTCAAAATGTAAAAATTATGGGGATTGAAATTTAGGGACCCAAATAGTTAATCTTGCGGGAGTGCCATGGAGGGATTGATGGTCTGTGATGATTGATGAATTTGACATAATTTGGCTCCTTATGATTTTTCCCAGGGGTTTACTTTTCTGTGTACTTCTACAAGTCTAGGTGTTTTTGACCGACATAAAAGTGTTTACCTAACACAGGTTGTTTTCAAAATAATTATCAAATTAAGGTAGTTTCAGAAGTTACATTTTTATAACAAACAGTCACCTGTGATGTTCTCCAATTCAATCAGGTATTAAGTTTATTGCTTTTCTGAAGCTTGTTCTGAAACTTTTGTTGATGTAGCTGTGGGAATTTTGGATTTTGATGGGTGTGCGATGTGGCAGTGGAAATTTTGAAAGCATGGTCGTGTTATTAGTGGTGTGCGATATGCAAAAAGGACGGAGAATGAACTAATCATCTTCTTTTGAATTGTCCAGTTGCTGTGAATGTTTGGATCATTTCATGAATTTTCTCCTGGTGTTTAAGTCTTTTATTTTATTGTATCGAGTCTCCAACTATTTAAGACTTGAATTTGATAGCAGGTGCCCAGATTTGAAAACATGTATGTTGTAAAGAGGGTATTTAACATTGAGATAGAAGCTTCAATTTTTCTGCAAAAGCTAGACCCTATATTGATATAACACTGCTTTTGGAAGAAAAGTTCCCACTGCAGGTTGAAAAATGCTAGGTTCTTCTCTTTAAGTTGTGCGGATTTGTTAATATAGCAAAAAAAACTTTATCATGAAGCAGAAACTTTATGGGACATCTGGTTTTGGTTTGTTATAACCCAGAAAGTGTGAAATAACTTTAATAATGAAATGGGTATATCTATGTTCCATTCCATTATTGAACATCTCCTGCTTCTTTGTTCTATAATCCCCATTACTCTTATGTGCAGATGTCCGAGTTGCTGAATCAGAGATCTTCAATCCACGGCAAAGTCCCTTCGGGCTATTTCAACGCGATCTTTGATTTGAGTGGATCTTGGTTGACTGATGCTGCCGATGTAAAACGTCTCGCTTTCGATGGTTATTTCGTGTCTCTTTTCTATTTGCACCTAACATCACCATTAGTTCTCCGAGACAAAGTTAAGGATTCCGTTCCGAAACAATGGAACCCATCATCACTAGCTAGGTAGGTTATTCACTATTTCTTTCATAAATGTTAATTAACTTATGCAGAAGTTTACAGCGGATTGGTTTTGTTTCACAGGTTTATCAAGACTTATGGGACCCATGTGATTGTGGGAATGGCAGTTGGGGGTCAAGATATTCTTTGTGTAAAACAACATCCTTCATCCCCATTTTCTCCCTCCGAACTTAGTGGGTACTTAGAGGACCTCGGAGATTGTCTATATTCTGATGGGACGAGCTCTTCTCCTCTAGAGAGGAACGCAAGAGCGGGCAAACAAAAGGTATCATGGTTCGTACTATGCTCGGTAGTCCTTGTTTGCTACAGGACATAAAGTAACTAATTCTAATCTATTGCGCAGGTGCCCGAGGTCTTCAAACGTATATTGCAGCCTCATACAATGCAATTTACCAGTATTACAGAAACATCAAGCAAAGAGGTAAGTTAATGGTAAAAATGCATGCAACGATTCATCTCAAATTTTAAGCAGTTTGGGAGATGGGAAAAATATGTATCTTCAACATACCCCCGCACGTGTAGCATCACTTTACTTCATTGTTGACCCAAACATGCCCGGAACAATTTTGACATTGGGTGGCTTCAGAGACTAGAGCTTATGACTTTTGCTTATTCTGATACCATGTTGAATTGCGGAGTACCATCTGATTTTAAAAGCAATAAGCTGTTGGAGTGGGTGAAATGTTTACAATTTATGTTACCATATTCTAATTCTATGACTTCTTGGTGACAGGGCCTCACAATTATTTGGTCAAAAAGAGGAGGGGATGTCTTCTCAAATAGCCATGGAAAATGGCTTCAAAGTGTGGCCGCTAAACCTGATGCAGTTCTATTTAAATTTGTACCTATCACATCCCTTCTTACGGGCATTCCAGGAAGCGGCTATCTAAGTCATGCTATCAACTTGTATCTTCGCTGTAAGTGTTCTCTCTAATCCAATAACTATGAGGTTAGTTGTTCATTTTTTCTGTGGTTTACACATTATGAGGAGAAATTAGTAGTCATACAACAGCTGTGATGGAATGCTTTAATGATACTTATTTCATTTTTCATTTTGAGTTTGTTGCTACGTAATTGCTAAACAATTTTAGCAACTTCAGATAATAATTTTGTGAAATAGTTATCAATTTGTTTTCTTATTTGACAGAAATGAAAATCAGTGTTTTTGCATTTTCATTGACGAATTTTTGGTGTTATCAGATAAGCCTGCACTAGAGGATCTGCAGTACTTTTTGGAGTTCCAAGTTCCGAGGCAATGGGCTCCTTTGTTCTGTGAGCTTCCTCTTCGACATCATCAAAGAAGAAAAGTGTCAAGTGCTCCACTGCAGTTCAGATTTTGGGGACCAAAGATGCATATAAGCTCAGCCCAGGTACTCGTCTGTCTCCTTGCTTTTTGCATATACTTTTTCTTGTGATTGCTTGTTAGCCGTGCTTTTTGCATGAATAAACTCTCAAAACATAACAAAAGGGGGGAGAGGGAGACATATATAGCAAGAGAACACTTCTCCTTGTATATCCAACTTATAAAAGTGAAAATTTTATATGTAACTCGTATGAAAATAGTATGGCAAGATAATTTAAGCAGAATTTTTTCTCTGCTCAACAATTTTGTTAGGAAACACCTGGTGAATTGTGATATTTCAGGTTTCTACCGCTCAGAAGCCAGTTACAGGCTTACGCTTGTTCTTGGAAGGAAAGAAAAGCAACCGCTTGGCAATACACGTACAACATCTGTCAAGCACCCCAAACACCATGGCCTCGATATCGTCCATTGCCACCTCATCCACGTTATGCCAATGGCGTGGGTCCGATGATTACCAATCAAGCTCCCAATTCTTCGAACCGGTAAAATGGAAGAGATACTCAAAGGTATGCTCAACTGCAGTCAAGCACGACCCTAGTTGGCTACAAGGAGATCATCAAGGTGGCGTCTTCATAGTCACCGGCGCTCAGCTTGTGACCAAAGGAAAGTGGCCCAGGAATGTGCTCCACCTCCAGCTGCTCTTCACCCACTTACCCAATTGCAGTATTCGAAAATCGGAGTGGGCTTCTGCTCCAGTAGCTTCTAGAAAGACGGGGCTGTTGATGAATTTCAGCACAACATTCACGTTCACTCAGAAGACGGCTAAAGAAGTGCGGAAGCAGCTTCCGGAAGCTCTGAACTCCGGGGTGTACCCGGAGGGCCCGCCTGTGCCGATCCGATCGACGAAGTTGCTTAAGCATGTGGAAATGGGTGAGGTTGTGCGGGGACCACATGATGCTCCTGGGCATTGGCTTGTGACGGCCGCTAAGTTGGTGATAGAGGCGGGTAAGATTGGGTTGCATGTCAAGTTTGCATTACTGGATTATGATGCACAGGAACTGATGTGACTCTATCGTAGTGTAGATTTAGATCCTATGGTAAGTATTCATTTTTTGCCCCTCTTTTTCGTGTTCTTTGTGGTGTGTAGATGTGGATCTTTTGAGGTTTTTATTTGGTTGATGATAGAAGTGCAACTCCCTTTGTCAATAGCATAATAATCTACCATAAGATTTATCGCAATCTCATGTGCCATGGATTTTACAAAAAGGAGACACTGGTTCTTGCCAATGCCTGATTAGTTCATAATCTTTATTTTTTCTTTGTCGACCAATTACTTATTTCGCGCACAGAACAACTCTGAAGCAAGCGTTGTGGCAAAATAAAGACGTGTATGCCTCATTTTGCTTCCCATGAAGACAAAGGTGAGTGTCTCAAGTTTTTCAAGTTCATCTGATACGATGGACTCGAGTTCAGACAGTTCTTCGGGAGTTGGTTATTCTTGTCATATGCCTAGATACAAACCGCACCGTAATTGACGTGAAACTTATCCACTAATTTAGATGATAGTCTCTGAGGAAAAGGAGACCATGATTTCGATGAGAACATGATTATGATTACGATGCTGGTAATAGAGATCAATGCAGTCGATATCGAGCTGCTTAAGGCTGCCCTCATAAGTGGCCCGAACATAGGCAGGATCACCCTTTACGACCAGACTTTCCATCCAAAAAGCTGACCCCGACTTTAGTTCCCAACTCAACGCTTTCTCTCGCGCCTTTTAGTGCCTAAACAATCAATCAATACATCCCATTCGTGTTAAAATGGATAAGTAATCTCAAAATTATATGAAATTTCAGTAGGTTTGCCTTAAAATCAATATTCTGAAACTACATTGTGATGATGGTATAGTCTGAATAATAATTTCACAAAAGGCTGGTAGCACAATTGACGCCCAAAATTAACCTCGTTTAGAAAGTACATTAATTTTGGCAATCTATTTTATTTTACTTTATTTATTTATTTTTATTTTTACGACGTCAAAGACGTGACAAATTTTACGCCCAAGAAATCTTCGCCTTCCTCAAATTTGTGGCATCGATACTTTCCACTGCAGGGTTTATCATGTACCGTCTCTATCGAGAACATGACATAGTTGGTATCAATCCTATTCATAGTGCACAAATACACAAATTATTTTATCTAACTCACGTTGTTAGAAAGATACGAGAGACTAAATTCTCTATTTTAATCTCGAAACAAAATATAAATTGTGAACTTGATAGCGGTCGGAAGTTGAAACGATTAAAATTCCGACTGCTGTTGTTATCTTTCGTAAACTCGACCAAGTGCAAAAAGAGTAGGCATATGAATTATTTTGATCAATTAAAATTTAGTTAATTGACTCGGAACCAGTCAAAAACATGAGACTTAGAAAAATTCATAGCAGTCTTAAATCAATTTCATTTAGCAGTGTTTCTCATTAGTCGTTATATTAATTTATCATTAGACCCAAAACTGGTCAATAGAACACTGCTAGTAAATTTTGAGAGACAAATCGGTAGTAGATTTTTCGATCCGTCTCTCAAACTCGAGAGTAATAATTTTTCGAATTTCGTAAATTTTTTGTGCCGAAAAAGCCAAAGTTAAAAGAGAATATCCACAACTATTATGAATTGAATTTATTGTGAATGATGTGAATAAATTCAATTAATCCTTTTTGGATTTAATACAAAAGAAAATTTTATCATTTAAATCCATAATAATAAATACACTAAATATGTTTTCCTCTAATATAAAAATAGGAACTTTTTTTTTTCTTTTCTGTAACCAATATATGTATTGGAATTTATATATTCATTAACTTCCAGCCTTCTAGAATAGTCAATGCCCGTTCTTAAATTGTGTGCTGGAAATTAAAAATAATGTCTAAATATTAAAAATATAATTAAATTTAAATAATGCAGGGGAGGAGCAGGTGGTATTTTTTTGACCCAGATTTGTTGCTTTCACACAAAGTATTCATAATAAAAATTAAAATCAAAATCCAACAAAAATAAAATAAAACAAACGATCCATAATATATAAAAACTAAAAGCAAAAAGTAAAAAAAAAGCAATATCTCTCTCTCTCTCTCTCTCTCTCTGTTAACGCGCCGTGGTTGGGCAAGGCGGAGGTGAGTTTTATTCACTTTTATGATTTTAAAATTTGCATAAATCCAATAATTAGCGCTTAATTTGATTCATGTAGATGTTTCTCTTTCCCCTTTGTAATTCTCAAAGTTGAAGCCATTTATTAGTTGATACAAAAGTAATTCGCTTTTTTATTTTTAATTTTTATAGTTCAAAATTTTCTTCGCTTACCCAAAAATTATTTTAGAAATTACCGATAAAAGAGAAAAAAAGGGCAATCTTTTCGTTCCTCTATTACAGGAATTGAATTTTTATTACCTGTAAGTTTATTCTAATGATTTGCGAAAACTCTTCTTTGAAAAATGTCAGAAATTTCAAAGAGATTCATAATATATATATAATAAGATGAGATTAGTTGATCCATTTTATGCTTACTTGAAGAATAAAATTTTTGGAATTATAATCTCTTTGATAGTTTGGTAATCAAATGAATATATTGTAGCCAATACTTTTTTTTTTTTCCCAAAATCTTCTTGTTCTGATTCTCTTTTTTTCGTTTTTTTTTTTTTTTTTTTTTTTTTTTTTTTTTTTTTTTTTTTTTGAGTTGTTTAGAATTTTGATGAACACTACAATACATAGTGGTGTGTTTCACCATCTTTCAATACATACTACAGAGACATATTGGTGTGCTTCATTATATTATTTATCATTTATTTTGTCGCTTACTGTTACATTCCCTTCCGGAAATGGGAATGTGTAGCTATATATGTGCATTGATAAGTAAAAATTATATAGTTTGCGGCTAACTTTGTCGCAGAGAATGGCTGGAGAATCTGATATAAAGTCAGATGTGCCTGCAACTGAAGAAAAGGAAAGTGGGCACGTTGCGAAGAAGAAGAAGCAGAGAGGACTACTCTCTCGAATTTGGAACGGACTATTTCGTGCACACGGTGATGATTTCGAGAAAAAGCTGCAACATATCTCCAAGGAAGAAGCGGCTATTCTTGCCAGAATAAGAAGAAGGTCTCAGAGTTGGAGGGGTTTGGCCAGGAACATCATAGTATTCTCTGTTATTTTAGAGGTATTATGCAAACTGTCATTGGCTTGGTTGTGATTTGTATGAATTTTGACAATGCCATTGATGATTTGGCACTTCATTTGCTCAAATTCTTTCGCATCATATCAAATATAGGCTTCTTTGTTTATAGTTCCTTTTATGTTTGTTTCTCTCATGTGTTTTTAGTGGTGGATGTCTAATGTACGCAGCCTTACCCCTATTTCCAGATGAGCTGTTTATAAGGGGACGAACCCGTGACTTACAAGTCGCAATAGAGGCGTGCATGACCTTAATTTATAGTAATTGAAGTTAGGGTTTTAAGTACTATCAATATCAATTTTAGGAAGGGGGAACATGGAGTAACTATGATAATCAGATGCCATGTAAACAAGAAGCAATCTTCATATTCTTCTGCGAGTCCCATAAGGTTTAAAAAGAGTTTTGAATTGTCAGGTCGTTGCTGTGGGCTATGCCATCATCGCAACGAGGACGTTAGAACTGGACTGGAAAATGAGGGCCCTGCGGGTTTTGCCAATGTTTCTATTGCCTGCATTATCTACTGTCACCTACTTAGCACTTGGAAGCTTCACAAAAATGCGTAAGCATCTATAGTTCTCACGAATCATTTCATTATTTCATTGACTCACAGATCACCTGTACCATTATTTCTAAATCATGTAATATTCATAACTGTCGGTGTAAGACATGTAGTTTGGGTTTTTGATATGGAAAGGTTACTCAATGTTGTAACCTATCTCATTTCTGATTATAAAAAAACTACTCTTTTCCTCTGTTAAGGTTCAGTTCGTGGTTTTGTAGGTGATCACAGGGACCAAAGTTATCTGGAAAGACTTCGGGCTGAAAGGCAAGAAAGAATTGATGAGCTTAAAGAGAAAACAAAATACTACATTACTCAACAACTCATTCAGGTGATAAGACAAAGGATATCTTTGCCTCAATATTTGACAAACCTCTTGTAGGATATATTGCACTTTTTGTGTTTCAGAATGTGAAACGGTGTTGTAGTTTAAACTGTTTGAAATATTCAATATCTTTGTCCACTTCATTCCCTCTATGCACCGTAAAATTGTATTATGTCTCGAAAGTAACTGCAGGGCTGTTAATAAGAATGAGATTTTATGATAGTGCTATTGTTGTGGAATTTATCCGAGCTTCTTGGGCATTTAAAGAAACATACAATCAAATGATCAAAATAGGGAAAAATTGAAGATGGGTGGCACTATAGTCATAAGAGCCTCTGTTTCTATTAAACATGGTTTTCTTTTTGACCTAAAATGGGCAATCTCTAAATACGGGATAGCTGGAATTGCTTTTTGAGTATTTACTGTTTCGCCCCCTTTTTTACGGATGCAGAAATATGACACTGACCCAGCAGCAAAGGCTGCTGCTGCAACTGTACTTGCATCCAAGTTGGGTGCAGATTCCGGCTTGAAAGTGTACATGGGCAATGAGTCCGAGTACAATGTCGCCACAGGGAAGAGCAACGATGTTGACTTCGTCCACTCTAGTGGACTCCGTCACCGTAAACAGATGCTTACACGGTCAAATAGCAGCGGGAGCACTATTGTACAACAAACCGATGAAGAAATGTTACGCGACATGGGTTCTCTGAGTCCAGAAGATTCTGCTTATACGAATCAGGTTATCACTGAACATCATCAACCAGGTCCAACCCCACATGATGGGGGATGGTTTGCTCGCATTGCCGCTATGCTGGTGGGAGAAGATCCGACGCAGTGTTACGCGCTTATATGTGGTAACTGCCATATGCACAACGGTAAGTGGACTAAAGTGCTATCTTTAATACAAACAATAGGGTAAAGCTAGGTAGCATCTAGGGTACACACGTAGACACGGCAAGGATTATATATAATATTTGTGGACAATTCAGTGTACAAGGCTTCCGCATTGCGAATATTTTATAAAGTGGAATATATACACACTGATATATGATGCCTAAAATAATGGAGCATTTTATCTACTCAGTGACTCGAGCTAAAATCAATGACTTGGCCACATTTGAAATGAACAAATCTAAATGGTGGACATGTGTTTTTTAAGTTTCCAGTTTTATTAGTTAAAGAAAGCTGTCAAATAAAGTAACTGACTTTTTGTTCTCTTCTGATGTATAGGACTTGCTAGAAAGGAAGACTTTCCTTATGTAACTTATTATTGCCCACACTGCAAAGCTCTGAATAGATCAAATAATCTGGGAAGCACATCTGGTTCGGAATCACCTGGTATCGGGTCCTCTGTTACAACCACCAATATTAATTCCTTAGTCAGTGATACTGCTCCATTGGCTGATAGCAAACTTGTGAAAAACCGCTCAGCGGAAGCTTCTCTTGAAACTGTAGATGGAAGTGATGTGTCCGTCTCTGATGATCCTAAACCAGTTAGTTAAATGGTTTGCTTTTCCCGGTTTCGTTTTTGGTTTTCTTATCTATGCGAAGGATGTGATATATACCAGTATTGGCTCTTGTTGTTGCGGGCTTGTAGGAGAAAGGTGCGTGTTTTTCTCTCTTGTGGATATGGTGCAACCATGCAACTGCTATTTGTGCTTGCCTTCGTATGTTTGGGAGAAATTTATGCGTAGGTACCACTGTGGTTTTTGGTCTGTGTGATTCTGTTATTAGTGTTTCTTATTAGAGGTTTTCGTGTGGGTTGTATTGCGTGTCAGTGATCCAGAGCTTGTTTTGAGTTATTGAGGAACTTTGTTCTGTGTACATGTTTTGCGAGTATATATAAGGAGATATTCTTTGTAATTTGATATGGAGATCATTTAAATTTGTTGCATCGACTGCCATTCTGGGTATAACGTGAATCAGTTCAATACCATCATAAACCAATAGCACAAGCTTGTTAGCTTTTTCACACACTTTTAACTTTGAGAAAACAGATCTTAGCTGTTGAAACGAACAACTTAAAATGATTAGCGAAAGCTCTTTCCAAAAATCACTCTTTCACTTGCGATGCCTGGTTTCAGTTTATAGAATTATCATACAACAAATTGTTCTGAAGTGCATGTTGCAGTTGTCTGCTACGTCACAGCTTAAGACGGTTGTTCATATGTGCAAAACAATGAAACTGAGACAACTTTCTAGGGTGAAGACTGCACAAATAAGGAAATTAATGCAATTTCATATCTTATTTTTATCCGACGTACCTATACATTCACCAGTTATTGGACATCGAGCCAATATCAGTGAAGACTATGAAAGGCAAAACCAAAAAGAAGTGAATAATTAATGCTACATGATTATATATCGCCATGTATATCTCTATATGCCACTCTCTCCAAACCGAATCTAGTGAAAAATCAATAAGTGCTTTTCTGCCTCATCCATTTCGTAGCAGACCACTTCTCCCCTGCCAGTACTTCACATCCTCCATGTATGCTATTTGGGTCCGATTCCCCGTCTAAACCCTGAGAAATTCATCATACACAAGTATTATTACATCAACACTTTCAACGTTAGAAGGTAAATCGGTAGTGGTAACAAAGAGTAATTGTTAGGCATACCATACTCCAGAAAAGCACTGCATCTCCTCTGGTAGGTTTCACACACAGACCCTTTAGCAATCGTCCCCCACAGGAACATTCACCCGAACCAGCCTGATCAAACATACAAAAATTGAAAATCCATGAAGGAAGTTAACAATTGCAAATCAAAATTTCTGTTCCGAAGAATTACCAGTGGAAAGTATGTTTCTCCCCCTTCAACATTGTCACTCAAGTACATGAGCATTGTTGCTACTCGTTGCCCTCCACGTTTCAAATTGAACTGCAAAAAAGAGAGGGTTTAGCTTGTCTTATTATAAAACTAACCCAAACAGGACACAACTCAAAATGGCAACAGTTCGCTGAAAAGCTTACAGTGTCCGAGAAGTAGTCATGGTGTGGTCGGTAAAACTGGTTCTTCTCGTACCTGTACTTCTGCAAGTGTTAGACTTGATGCATAAACATATAGGTAATCATGCTGGTATTGATAATTTACCAATCATATACGTAAGAGGCTCACTTCAATACTTGAATAAGCTCCCCATTTTCAACTGGTACTTGAGAATACACAGAAATTCGTTTTTCAATCGCCTGCTTACACCCAAAAGAACAACACACACACGAAAAAAAATCATTAGAACATCCATGGGTAGTACATTACTGCAGATATATCTGATGTAAGGGTGAAAAATTATATATTCACTAACAAACACTAAGGTAAGGGTGGAAAATTATAAAATGTAAACAGAGAGTGACATAATTAGCTTTCAAAACATGAACCTGAATAATTGGGTATTTTCTTTCTGCAGCACTCAGAAACATGCCAGAGCTAGTCCTGACATCACTCTTGATTCCCTATCAAATGTAGAGAAAACAAGCACCATAAAGGTTAAATATGACATTATTGAATTTCTATAACCTTCCAAAGAAATTCTTTAGTTAGTACACATGCTAAGTGGAAGGCAAATTTTGCATTTATTTTACAAAATTGAAATTGTAAAACCTCACAAAGATATGAAAGAAGACTTTAAAACGTCTTTACTTTGAAAATGCATATCATACGCACCATCCCAGTTTTCACATCCACCACAGTGGAAATCTGAAGCCGGGGTGTCGCCATTGCCATTAGGTAATCACATTCCTGTGGAGGTAATCAGTTTCAGTTTCTCATATGTTCCAGAACATCAATATCATAGTGTTACATAATTGCACTGATTCAATATTATTCTATTGTAAAGGATACATAATCAGTTTACCTCTGTGCTCAAAAAATTATGTAAGACAATGATTCGTGGTGACCAGTTAACAATTTCAGGTTTAATCTGCAATGGAAGACGAAATAAGGACAAGAAGGTAAGTATTGTAAATACGTGATGCATAAAACTACACCAACAATCATTAATGTGTTGAGTACAGGAACAGGAAAATTAAGTGCATACAAATCCTATACGTAAAGCTTGTGCTTCTCTGTCGTCCGCCCAAAGTATACCTGGAATGATATAGAATTGAGGTGCTGTTTTTGGTAAGAAAAATAGGAATGAAAAATTATGGTAAAAATCAATCGGAACTGAACAAACCTTCGGAAAGCTGAAGATTGCCCAACTTACGACTTCCATGCAGTGTTTTTAATGAAGGAAAGTCTATAATACAACAATTATCAACATTATAAACAACATGAGAAGACAAGAGGTTGGATGATACAGATTGAAATAAAGGTGAAATTCAATAGAATAATTTTTGAAAAGCTGAGAACACATACCATACGAATCTTCCAATCTTCGAATAAATGCCAACTGAAACAAAGCTCCTGCAAGAACCCATAGTAATTTCAAACATATATTAACCAAAGAAAATCAATATAGATGTTCAGTTTATTCTACCTAATTGGCTAATAGTTTATAAGCTTATCATTCTCCTAAAAGCTACTACTTTGTAAACAAAGGCAAGTATGAGAAATCCTAAGTAGCTAACACTGTGCCTCTTTGCTCAAACTTTTTATCCTTTAAGTTGGCATTTCCATGAGTTTTTCAGAAGCTGAAGAATTAATTTCTGCAACAATTTAAACCATGGTTTGCCTCATAGTTCCAAATCTAAAAGCTTTGACACTCCTCACCTCTGAAATAGAACATAGCCTAACAATCTGTTATCACACCAATGCTACTCAATATGAGCCCCTATCCCAAATTTTAGAAATTCAACTCAACTCAACCCTTGCACCAATGTATCCAATCCCCAAAAATATAGGGCTGCTACAGTAATCCCTTAAACTAGAGCACCTTTTTTCATCCCCAAGTTTTACTTTTAAGTTTAGAGGGTCTGGTTTGGGTATTGTTCATATTACAATCTCTGTTTCAGACTTTGGAAGATTGATCAAAATTAGGAGTTGAAAATAGGTTCACTAGTGGAAGTGCCGTATTAAGATTGGTTAATATTTATGTGTGGTGGAGACAAGTAGATGCGTGGTTTGGAAGTGAGATCACATTGTTGCGCATTGAGTGTCCAACATTCAGTCTAAGGGTATAAGGGTGAGCAATGGCTTTTTAGCCACAAAAATAGAATATTACAATAAAAAATTTAGGGACAGTTTTGTAATTTCATTTGTAAAATTCTATATTTTTTGCTAAAAAGCTCTTCCTCACCCTTATGTCTCTAGGAGGAGTGTTGGATACTCTTTTCCCGATCGAAAGATTATTTGGATTAAAGACTTTATAGTTGCAAAAAACTAAGTAGTCCTTGCAGTTAAAATCATAGTTACCGGAAAAACATAGGGGTGGGAATTGTGTTTTCCTATAAACACATTTCTGGTACGGATACAAAATGTCGAATAATTTTATTGGGAAGCTTGTTGGATACTATGTCATAAAAAATTAAATAAAAATCAATAAAAATATTGTGATAATGAATTTTTTTTAACACTTCTATGAGGAAAGAATTTCTTAACTTCTATTGTTTTGATTTATAATTAGCTTGTCCGTACCAATTATTTAAATTTTGATATACAAGTATATTCATCATAGTAATTACAAATTTGAGTAAAATAATGAATTAAAGCATTACACATAATTTGCATATGTTTCCGACATGTTATATAATTATATCTGAAAAGACTCTAAATTTTAGAAGCGTTTCTCGTTTCCTCTATATTTTTTAGCATATATTTCACTCTTTCATTTCCCCTTATGAATCCAATTTCCGTTTTTCATTTTGGTAGCTATGGTATTGTTAGCACAATGACGTTTCACCGTCTTCGTGTTATTCCTGTTTTAGTGGCTAAAAATTGGGTGATTATCATTGTAATAGGTATATGCACCCCGTATAGACGATCCATCTACAGGCACGTTCGAGCAGTGCTCTATCGACACATATGACATATCAGGCCCGTGCCTCTACCAAGTATGCTATCTCTATCTCTACAGGACCGGATACGACGGGTGGGTTCCTGAGTCGGTCGGGGTATGCGGATATTACACTGACTGTGTCAAGTTTTACTACAATACTTACATACCAAACGGTGTTTGGTACGGGTTTAATTACTGTAACGGTGGTTCAGCCGCTGCACGGGCGATGCCGTGGTTCTGGCATGTGGTTCAAGTTCTGTTTTGTTTCCAGATTTGGAAGGGCCTGTTTGGTTCCGCATAAAATGTAGGATTGATCATTAGGATTATTATTATGTTGCTTATGTTATTTATTTTGCGGTTAATTTTGAGGATGCACAATCGAAGTATTTTGTATTTTCAGCTGTTGTAAAAGAATTCTACTGGTATGGAAAACATTACTCTTTCTTATTAGCTCCTTGGGAAGAATATATGTAAATGCCACCTCAAAACTATGTTATATCTGTGTACAGATTATTGTGATAACATTTGGAGAATTGCGCAAAACATTTTTTCTTTACTTTTTTTATGAACAGTTATTCCAATATAAAAAAAAAAAAAAAACCCTTGAAAATTGTTTAAAACCAAACTAACAGAAATTCGTCTTGCGAAATTTACCGTGTTATTTGACTGTTAAATTATTGGAAATTCGTAACAATTAGATAATGAAAGATTAAGGTTTGGAATTGTTATTTGAGTAATGCTTCTGATTTTTATTTATTTTTTAAATTGTAGCTAATGCTTTTTGGTAAATCCTAAAGCATTTGTTTATTAAACTTACTCTGCTTTGTTAGAGGGTGCTCTTCGAAGCAGTATGTTTTGTAAACTCTGCTTCTTAATTTTTTTTGCTGCTCTTAGAAACAGACAGTTGCTTTCAAAAACTACTTCATTTTTTCCATCATTAATTATTTAAATAACTTCAATTATATTTTTTATATTATCATACATACCTATTTTTGTATATTTACAATAAAAGATATTAGTATTTTATCAAACATCATACTACTTATTAAAGCAACTTAAATAATTTATTTATCCAACATTAAGATAATACTTGCTTTTAGAATTAATTTGAAAAACAACTTTAATACGTAGATTATCAAAAGCATCAATATTCCCAAACTCAGCTTAAGAGTCAGTTTGAGATATTTTTTCCTACATACTTCTTCTTATTTTTCTTAAAATTTGTACCACATAATGTTTGGTAAAAAATAGATCATTTGCTTTTAATTACATTCTTTAGTTTTGAAGATGGTGTGTTTATAAGCAGACTTACGGATGTTTTCGAAGTTGTATTTGCTTTTGCTATTATTAATTATTAAAATAACATTAATTACAGTTAATACGTTATTCATACATATTTATTTTTATCTTTGTACAATAAAAAAATATTATTTTATCAGATATCACAATTTTTATCAAATTAAAATTTAAAATCTATTTATCAAATATTAAAATTATATTTATTTTTAGAATTATTTTTCAAAAATAATTTTGAAAATAAAATTTGAAAAGCACCCACACTCCCAAATACCACGTTTAAAGCAGGGACAAATATGTACCACGTTAGTCCACGTAAAATCACACCAAAAGACAAGCCGAATGACTGATTAATTAATCTCTTTTACGATAGAAAGTTCATTACAGATTATATCATAATTGTAATAGGAAGTAGATTGGATTTCACGCGTCTACAAAATGGACCAAGGGTGGCTTTCAAATAAAAATTCAAGCAAGCTTCAATTATTTTCATGTTGTTGGTATTACAAGTAATTCAAAATTATTATGCAAAATTAATATGACTGATATAAACATGAAATCCACTTATTTAATATTAATGCTTCCGTTGTCTCCATTTTTGCCTATGAATTGAGTTTGTTTCCGCTCATTTGAAGAGCAGCAAAAAGACGAAGAAAATTAAGATAAAAATAACTAGTAAAAGAGAAAAAGTAAGGTTATACTTCAAATATTTTACCTTTTTATATTTCAAATTTTCATATATAAAATAAACACATATTTTTTCTCTCGTGAACTAAACTCAAGTTTAACTCTAAAATTAAGATTGAGGCTAAACCACGTAATTCTCATTTTCTTATTAATTTTATGATATTTGTTATTTTGAGTTATTAGATAATTTTACAACACCTTATTAACATAAGTCACTATCATAATTAAAATATTTTTATTAACTTTGTTAAATATTTGATGTGAATACCAGTGCACATTTAAGCGCTTCGCTGTCAGCCGTTAGTCTCAATTTTTGTTAAAGTCAAACTTTCTAATGTTTAATTATATAAGTTTTCTTGCCCGTTACTCTAAAATTTTCTTAAAAGTCAAACTTTTAAAGTTTAATTATTTAAAAAGTTATTTACTAATATAACTCTTATTTATTATATTTTAGTCTCATTTATCATTACTATCTTCTTTATTACCCTTAAACTTATAAATATTACATTTTATTTTAAGAAAAAAAAATCACTAAACGAGATTATGAAATTTTAAACAATAACTGGGATAAGTTTTATTCTTGAGCTGTTGATGTTCAGTTTCATTTGCAAGCTTAATATCTTAAAAATACAATTGAAGAAGATAATATATCAACAGTTCAACAAAAGACAAAAACACTTATTATTATATGCAACTATATATATGAAAATTTGAAATATGAATACCTAAATATTATGAATCCTATAAAACTATGGAAAAATCTAAAAGAAATATTTGATCATAGAAAAAATATTATTTTGTCAACTGCTTTATAAAAATGACAAAATATTAGATTTTAAGATTTTGCAACTGTTGTAGAATACAGTGATCAAGTTATTCGTATTATTGCAGTACTAAGAGTTTGTGATCAATAAATGAGTGAAAATGACATGTTGGATAAAATGCTAACAATTTTTTATATGTCTGATTTGCTGCTCACACAACAGTACAGGAAGAGAAAATTTGAAACATTATTTGAATTGATCGATCATATTTTTTAAACTTAACAAAATAACCAAGCGTTGATTTAAAATCATAATTCTCGCTCGACCGACTCTATCGCATTACTAGAAGTGATTGTGATGTCGTATAGTGGTTGTGGACGGAGGAATCATCATACCCATGGGCAAGAACGCTGGCGAGGTCGAAATCGCCATAATCATGGAGGCCAGGCCTCTGATTGACGGAAAAATGTCGCCCCTTACCAGCGTATTGATAATAAAAGTAAGGGCATTCAGAAGCCTCCCAAATCTGGTAATGGCCCCTAAAAATCTAGAAACGATATATGTTGTTGCTGCGGATCATTTTAGCACTAAAAAAGTCCATGTTGTACAACGAAACACTTGGTGGAGTTATATCATAACTCAATCAGAAACGAGAAAAAGAATATTGAGACAAATTTTGTCGAATATTCTATAGGAAAGCAAGCAAATACTGCTAAGATATTTGATGATTATCATAATCTTGATAATGAGAATACATATCTTAATGTTTCGGATTTATTAGCTGAAGATGATAGTCTTCGTATTGAATAAAGTACATGATGTTTCAACAAGTAGTTTATGTATATTTTCTCTGTATGATGTAGTCACATGTATTTAAATAAAGTTGATTACTCTGTAATATGTCAACTTTTAATAAAATTATTGTTATTGTTTATAGAGAAGCATGGCTTGCACCAATATATTAACGGGTGAAGATGATAACATATGTTTGGTTGATAGTACAATGACTCGTATTATACTGCGCAAGAAAAAGTATTTCACTATTTTGAAAAGTTTAGAAGCACATGTCAATACAATATCAGGTTCCGTTACTTTAATTAAAGGTTCCGAAATAGCAAATATAATGTTATCTGGTTGTACAAAGTTGCACATTGACAATGCATTGTATTCTTCTAAATCTAAAAGAAATCTACTGAGTTTCAAATATATCCGTATAAATGATTATCATATTGAAACTGAAAATGAAAATTGTAAGGATTTTCTCTATAAAACGAAAATAGTTTCCAATAAAAAGGTAATCGTTGAAAGATTTTTGGTTTACAAATTAGGGATATACTTTATCAGAATAAAGTGTATTGAATCATACACTACAATATACAGTGAAGATCCCAAGTCAAAGAATTATACTCTATGGCATAATAGACTTGGCCACCCAGGTATCAATATGATACGCCAAATAATCAAAAGCACATCTCATCATTCACTAGATATTGAATATCTTAGAAAGCTGGATGATTCTTAGTGACTGCTTGCTCAGAAGGAAAATTCCATCACCAGACCATCTATTTCCAAAATAGATGTGGAATCACCTTATTTTCTTTAACACATTCAAGGTGATATATGTGGACCTATTCATCCACCGTGTGGACCATTCCATTATTACATGGTTTTAATTAATGTTTCTTCAAAATGGTCACATACTTGTTTACTATCAAGCCGCAATGTTGCATTCTCCAAACTCTTAGCTCAAATTATTCGCTTACAAGGTCAATTTCCTGATTATTCAATTAAATCAATTCGATTGGATAATGCATCGGAATTTACATCACGAGCTTTTGATGACTATTGAATGTCAATTAAGATTGACATCGAATATCCAGTTACCTATGTTCATACGCATAATTGTCTAGTATAATTACTGATTAAACATCTTCAGTTAATTGCTAGACCTATGCTCATGAAGGAAAAACTACCCAAATCAGTTTGGGGGCATGCTATCTTGTATGTTAAATCCTTAGTATGCATTCGACCATCAACTCATTATGTATACTCTTCTGTGCAATTGGCGCCTGGGCATTAACCATATATTTCATATTTCTGCATATTTAGATGTGCGGTATATGTTCCCATAACACCTCATTGACGTACTGAAATAGGGCCTCAACATCACCTTGGTATCTATGTGGGTTTTAATTCACCATTCGTAATTCGATACTTAGAGCCTTTGACTAGAGATATATTCAATGCTCAATTTATGGATTGTTATTTTGATGAAACTCTCTTCTCACCTTTGGGGGGAAAAAATATAAATCAATTGACGAACAATAACTCACATGGGATACTCATACTGTATCACATTTGAATCCGCGTATAAGTAAATGTGAAGCAGAGGTCCAAAGAATTATCCATCTACAACGACTTGCCAACCAAATACCCGATAGATTTAATGATGCACATAAGGTGTTACAATCTTACGTACCAACGACAAATACTATGGCACAAATTGATGTATCCAAAAGTCAAACGATATATAAATCCGTACTGCAGTAAAAGTGAGCAAGACCGTTGGGTGCAAAAGATAACTCTCCTCATAAATGACAAGTGACAACAACTAACAGTCCTCATATAGATGAAACTTCCATCAATATCAAATAAACTGGAGAGGATATCCCATCTATAAATATACTATCGGTTAATGATAATACTAAAATTTTAATACATTGTGGAAAAATATAGGATAGAAGCAAAGTTATTATTAATGATATCTTTGCATATATTGTGGCACTAGATATTGATGAAAATAATGGCAATTCTAAGCCAGGATCCACTGAGGAATGTCGCCAATTGAAGGATTGGCCAAAATGAAATGAAACAATCAATATCGAACTAAGTTTTTTTTAGCTAAAAGAGATATTTTTAGTTTAATTGTGAAAACACTGGAAAATGTTCATCCAGTCTAATACAAATGGGTATTTGTAAGAAAACAAAATGAGAAAAAT
>MKEJ01106771.1:0-22954 GCA_001753735.1 Embelia ribes
ATTACTTTACTAACTTATAAAAGTTATTAGAAAAATAAAAAAATTGCTAAATCCCCACCGTGTCTAGAATTTTTTGAAAATTGCCGAATGTGTGTCCGCACCTATGTCCGTATTGGTGCTTCTTAGGTGTTGTATGAAAATATCCATGATATTGGGTTGTCTAGTCTGGCAAAAGCTAATGGAGTCAATTTTGTATGGCTGTTAGGGCTCAATCTTGTGGGTATTCAATGATACTTTGTATTATGATGATATCTATTTTGATTAGGGTTGTAAGAAAATGCTAATGGAAACATCATATATATGTATCTATTTTGCTTTCTCTAGTTCTCTTATAAATAATGTCCATGTTGCTGTTGTTTTCTCTGTTCATGAAAATTATTCAAGTATTGTTGTTGGTGTTTAATGCCTAATGTGAACACCAAATGTGTCTCTCTTTTGCTTACTCTTACCATATTATGTACCATGGTTTAACCATGTGGGTTCTTAATTATATATGGGCACTTTCACATTGCTTATTTTGGAAATTGTTAATAGGAGTTCCATCTTATATTGCTGTTGGTTTAAATCTGGGTTCCTTCACTCTATATGTGGAGTATTACTTGCTCTAGTTTTGTTGAAATTGTTCTCTTGTTTATTGTTTTTATGTTTTCACCTATGGTTATTCGTTTGTGTACTAAAATATTAATTATTTTTGAAATGCTATATGCTCCATCATGTGTATTTATTATTTTATTCTGGTTCTGAATAAATATTAGTTTTTCTTAATGTTTAAAATTATGAACTCTTGATTATTGAGGTAGTTATGGTCTAAATATTTTGAATCATTTTTTTAAATTAGCCCCGATAATCTTCAGCCAACATTGTTTCCTCCTTGTGGGACAAAACTGTTCTCTCTAGTCCACAAAGCTCTCTCCCAGATGATCTTCTCTGTCGCATACTCTCACTCCTAGTCACTAATGACACAATCGCTACATCGTTCTCTCCACCAGGTGTAAAACCTCTACGCCTCAGTACCTGATCTCTACTTTAGCAAGTTTGAGATAGGTTCTAAAACCACTGACATCATCACTTTCTCCTCTTACATGTCCAAAACTCTCTGTGCCTTGCTAACTAAATCGACATGTATTCACACAAACTTTTTTGCAATTGACGAACATATACTGGTTCCCTCGTTTCCACGTGGATATCTACTGCATCTGGTCATAATCTTCAAGTGTTGGTCGTTCACACTAATATTCTGATAAATCCCCTGTCACTGCCACCTGAACTTTTCCATTGCTGATCACTTACTGTTTTGCAATTAAAGGGGAACTTTTTCCTCTGTGTTCCAATGTATGTGCATTTCCCGAGTTTGAAGACTCTAGAGCTGTCCAATTTGGTACTAACGGATGTGCAAATGTGTAGTAGATTCTATTAGCATTTTGCAGGTGTCGGTAGCCTCGCTTAAGCGATTGTACTTGTATGATACTGATGGTGATTATGAGTTCTTGCTGGATGCTCCTAGGCTTGAATGCTTTTTATGCAGCAGCTACGCAACAAGAGGGTATTTTGGGGATACATTAAACTATCTTGTAAGTGCTGTTCTTGATATTGAGCTCGAGGATGAACATTTTTCTGACGTAAAGGTACTTGAGCTGGTAAACTTGCTTTCAAATGCTAGGTCACTTACTTTATGGAATAATTCAATGGCGGTAAAGTGTTTGCTCGATTTTTCCCTTTGATGCTTGTATTTTTATTTCTATTGATGTATGATTTCTGACAGTATTTGGTGTTTATTTTTCCTTTCTATGTTTTAGCCTCTTACATATCAAAAGACAACATTTCATAATTTGATCAATTTGAGTGT
Source organism: Embelia ribes (assembly GCA_001753735.1). Lineage (NCBI taxonomy): Eukaryota > Viridiplantae > Streptophyta > Magnoliopsida > Ericales > Primulaceae > Embelia > Embelia ribes. The sequence goes on from MKEJ01106771.1 coordinate 1,847, forward strand.
TGACATCCCTGGTGCCAGCAGCTTACTGTCATTAGTAAACTTTCTCAGAAATGCACCTTGCCTCAAAGTTCTTTCCTTTGAAAGTGTGAGTTTTGTAAAATTTATGAGTGATTAACAAATGTTATGATACTAAACTTGCATGTTAATAGGGTTTATGGGATGCTGATGGTATTTTTCTTGAACCGACTTCTTATCTGCCAGAACCGGTTCCTGCTTGCATGTCTTCTCATCTTAAGGAAGTGGGAATTGAATTTTTCCATGGGGCAGAAGTTGAATTCAAAATGGTAGAATACCTTTTGAAGAACGCTAGGGTGTAGGAGAAGATGACTATATCTCGAAGTTGCTGAATTTTAAGACCTAAAGAACAGTACCCAACCCAATCACCAAGACATTATTGAAACTGCCAATATGTTCAAGGGTTTGTCGAATTGTTTTCACTAAGGTGTATAAATAGGCTTGTCATTTTTTATTTTCTTTTGGTGTTAGCCATTATCACTTTTAAAACCGTTGTATTAGCTCATCGTGGTTTTTGTTTTATAATATGCATCTTTTTCTCCGGTTGTATCTCGACTCATCTCACTGCATTTTCGTTTTATAACTCTTGGCACGAGATTGTAACGTTGTATGTACTACTTTTCACAAGATACTCATTCATACTATATCCTACTTCTTTCTATCGTATCTTGAAGTTGCCTTCTATTTCACAAGATGCCGCATATGCTCTTACTGTTTTTGTAACGTATTTTCTCCAATGTGCTTACTTTTTCGATGTGGTGGCACTTCTAGTGTGCAGAACACTTCGAAGAACTAGAAGGGTAACTTTAGTTTATTTATTCCTGGTTATTTATTTTCCTGTTTTTAAAGATTTGAGAACTCTGCGAAGTGGTAATGGTTAGACAATTCGAGGTTCAAATGTTTTTTTTTTCCTGGCTGTCATTTGTTAAGAGTATTTATAATTATTTTAACAAAATATGTATTCATGATGTATATATGACTTGTATGAGTTTCAGCTCAGCTCTTAGTTCTGATTCTCCTGAACTTCTTCATTGCAAGAGTTTTGCAGCTAGTCTAGAGGGTAATTTTTGATATCTTGAGCTCTCATTATACTGTTTATACTTTAGATCTAGCTCAACGGTCGATCTCTAACAGTGTGGTTTTCCTTTTTCCATTTCTGAGATTGTATATTCTCAGTACAAGGAGAAAAAGAATTGAGGCTTAAATGAAATATTGGCTGTACAAGGAGAAAAAGAATTGAGGCTTAAATGAAATATTGGCTGGATATTTGCACAAGGAACAGAAAAATACATTGAGAAAAAGAATAACGCCTAAATGTAATCATGTCAGGCAATTTATTCTTAGTTTCCGTTTAAGCCCTAGTATCATTTGAAGCATTTGAAATCTTAATTTCATCACAATTAATTAAGTCGTTGATCCCTTGGCTCACGGGCACGTATCAAAGTTGGAAATAATTGCATAATCTATTAAATTTTTGGAAATGGAAGATGTTATTACTAGTAAATTGACCGATCTGGATATTAAAAATTGCCTAGTAGCCTTTTCACTTGCAAGACCTTAGTGGTTGTAAAGATTGTTGGTGATTTTGTCCTTCACTGAATATGGAGAGTGTTTAGATTTTTGTTTTTAGCTTTTATGTTTCTGTATGGCATGTATATGATGGAGATATACAGGGCAATTTATGGTAAAGCCAACACCTTCTATATGAGTCAAATATTTGGGTGATGCAGCTATTCAGAAGTTGTTTTCAGGATGCCCTGTACTCGAAGATTTATGACTTGGGAGACCTAATTTCCACCATATTTTGATCGATGATGTTTATCTCTCTTCATTGAAAAGATTGAAGCTTGGCCTTGGTGGTCGGGATTTTAAAAGTATTGATCATTATCATCACAAAACAATCAAGGTTGAAGCCACAAACCTTGAGTTCGTTGAGTTGAGCGATTGTTACGTCAATGATATTTTGGTGAATGTTTCTGCACCTTCCATTGTTGAAGCATGCCTCGACATCTGTATGTATCATGGGCTGCGAACGGAGGAAATTGACTGTGGAAATAAGGCACTTGCGCAGCTTAGAAGTTTCACAAATGTTAGGTGTCTATCTCTCTCTGGTAAATCTTGTCAGGTATGTTTTCCCTTCGCATGAACTTAAAACTTCTATATTTTTTCCATTTTGCAATTTTTTCCGTTTCTTATTTCTTGTATATTTTATGATTTCGTTTTTCTAAATGCAGTCTCCTTTTTATGCAAATGAAACCAAGCTGCCAACATTTTCCAATTTGGTCCACCCGGAGATTAGATCTAAATCCAAGTGTTGGCTGTTGATGGATTTGCTTCATAGTTCTCCTAAACTAGAAACTATTTTCAGCTTATTTGGGCTAACGCTTGAAGTTAGATTCTTCTTACTTTTGTCTTGATTTGAAAAAATTAAATTAATTTTTTTTTTCCGCTTAAAAGCTGTTGTAAAACAAAACCTAGAGGGTAACCAACCCTTTTGGCATATTAGATATGAAGTTTGTTACATGTCTTCGCGGATGAAAGATTGAATTACGAAGATTTAATAAGTGCATCAAAGTAGAAGTCATGGTACGAGGTTGATATCGATTTCTCTCTCTCTCTTTTCCCCATCTTGGTTTCACAGGAAATGTGTTTGCCTATTGAAATGACGGCTTATCACTCGAATGATGAATATGGCATTTAGTATTTCATCTGTTGGCACCCATCATTTTTGGCGCGCTAGATTTTGGTGCAAGTGCGTTTGTGCGCCACTTGATGTGCTCTCAAACTAATTCTATAATGTTTTTGCTTTTTTAATCTTGCTCCCTCCGGATATCAAACTGTAAGCAATGCAAGTGTGTTAAAAGTGTTGAGCATTTCAAATCAATTTGAGGCCTGTTTAAAGTTTATGGCAACTAATTTACAGTTTATCTATTTTGTGATGAAAACACTCATTGTCACTAGATCGTGGTGCGGAATGAGATCACAACACTTGTAGGTCAAAAACCTGTGAGAGAAACAACGGGAGCATTATCCATCAATAAAGGATTAGGTGAATTAGGTTTACCCTCTTTGACAAATTTAAAGTTAATCGAAAAGAACCAACTGTGAGTTCAAGTCAATATGATAATGGATGACCTAATGCAGTTTTGTATATGTAATCTTACCTCTATTCTCAGAGAACTTGTTTCCAATGAAAATAACCTGTAATCTGTAAGTCGCGATGAATGAGAGAAGGTTTTCGGACAAGTGTAAACATCATGAATGGGAGGTTACAAAGTGATTTGATGTAGAGTGGTTCAAAAGGCACTTCAAAGTCGAGCGGATCAAGTTGCAACAAAGTGGCAGTAGAAGTTGCCACAATCCTGAGGAAACTAACAACACTTTACCGCCTTATACATGAACGGGAGAAGGTTCTCAAACAAGTATAAACATCATGTATAACCACATCTTCAAAATCAAGGAAAAATTGTATAATTATAATACCGATAGAAGACGTAACAAACCTGTATTATTCCAATTGACTATGGTCTACGTAAAATTATAAAATTGTTGGACCAAATCTGTCCGAATTTTAAATGTAGGAGCAATTAGCATTGCAATTGAAACCACTGGATTAGTCAGACGGCGCAAATCGATACGAAAAACACAAATATAAAAAAAAAATAAAAAAAATTCAATCAATCAACTTGAATGATGTTAAATTGGTAAATATAAGCTTTACCCCAATAGAGAATCATTTTCAAACTTGTCACTTTCTCAGGTAAAAGTGCTCTTTCACTCTCTCCCTCTACTCACTTTCTCTATCCCTCTTCTTAGGAAAGTAGGGATTTTTCACTGTAAAGTAAAATTTACGATTCCATTTGGATGGGTACCCATATGTTGTTTTTGTTTTTCGAATCATTTCTCTTCTGGGTTTTTGCTTTCGTTATTGACTCGTTGCCTTAGGACACTCACCAGTCCCTCTACAACGTTATCCATACTTAATTTTAGGGATTAAGTTGTAAGTACCTTAAATGAGGTTCTCTCTAGCAAATTTTAGGGATTAAATTTTTGAGAATGTGTTGAGATCCATATTCTAGTGGAATAAATGTAGCATGAAATGCACTTATCTGCATCGGTTGAGTATGGAATTAAGCTTTGTACAAGTGGGGTTTAAGTGTAACCGGGGATGCACTTATGCACTTATATCCAACATCGAGTAAATATGGCATTAATCATGAAATATAATCACACTCTCTTGTAAGCCGATTTTCAAATTTGAGTTTTGATTAGGTGGTTTTCATCGTACCAGAGTTGCATTCCATTGTGTAAAATTCCCGATTTCCAAATATAAGAATAATAAAAAGCACAAAAAATAAATCATACTCTATAGGCCATATTAAAAACTGATAGTATTATGGGACATTATCGGGCCAGTTTCATTAGAGTGGACCAACGTGTAGGTGAGGGGCGATTTATGATCCAGATTAAAATTACTTGTAAGCTTCGAAATAAGTTGGGCCATTGTTGATAGAGTAGGGTGCTACACGGAAGGGGTGACTTGAAGGCTAGATTATAATTACTAGTATGTTTCTAGGGCCATAATGTTGAGTTAGTATCAATAGGGTAATCCGACATGGACATTAGTGTTATTGAAAGCCCTAGGCGCACTCAAGGCGCTGTGACTTTCAAACGCCTCAGGCGCTAGGCAGATGACCCATGTTCACAAGTTGAAAGATGTTCAAAAAGAATAAAGAAATTAATTTTTTATTAGAGAAAGGAGAAATAGTAGATTTCTGGTTTGAGAAATCCACAGAAGAAAGCTTTTTGATTTCAGATATCGATTTTTAGAAAAAGAAAGACTGATGTGCAGCATTTTTTTTCTGGGATTTATCATTTGAGAAATTTAAGGTGAAAAGCTTACCTTTTAGAAAGATTGATCCGCACCTCTCTCTCTCTCTCACCAAATTGATTTGCACTCTCTCCCTCTCTCTCTCTCTCTCTCACTAAATTGATCTATATTTGAACTTTATTGGGTTAATTAGTCCCAGATCCTCTCTCTCTCTCTCTCTCTCTCTCTCTCTAATCTGTCTCTTTTGAAATCTAATTTGGGTTCCTAATTTCATAATTTTACTTAGTTTTGGTTGAATTTTGCAGGGCCTTGCCTTCATTTGCAGAATTTTTTTTGACTGATTAATAGTGTTGTCATCTAACGGTGTTGGTATAGTTTTTTACCAATTTTCTTGTCCGTGTATTCTTAGAGCTTCCTCAATCACTTTGTTTCTAAAATCATAGCAATGGACGAGCGTCCTCGTTATAAACAAGGTCATGCAGAAGAAGATAGGATCAGCCGTTTACCTGATGCTATTCTTATTTACATGTTATCCCTTATTCCGACGAGATATAGCATCCGTACTAGCATCCTATCTAAGAGGTGGAAGCATCTTTGGGCTTTTGCCCCCAAACTTGACTTTGAGTTGCATTCCACGCTGTTACACGAACACAGTCTTGCAGAGATGCGTGCGCAAACTTTCGTTCGCTCCATTGATAATCTCTTAATTCTTCGAGATCAGTCGTATATTGAATGCTTCCATCTGTCTTGTTGGGCAAAGATTGACTCTTCTCGCCCGACTTCATGGATTCGTGCCGTTCTTATGTGTGATTTGACTGAACTGGATATTAATATTTGGAATATTTGGAATCTGGGAGAATTGCCTAGTAATCTTTTCACTAGCAAGACATTGGTGGTTGTAAAGATTGTTGGTGATTTTGTTCTTAGCCTTCCTTATTATGCCTGCTTGCCTAACCTTAATACCCTTCATTTAGATCGGGTTACATATTCAGATGATACGTCTATTCAGAGGTTTCTTTCAGGATGCCCTGTTCTCGAAGATTTACAGCTTATGAGATGTGATTTGGATCGTTTGTTGATTCTTGATGCTTCTTTCTCTCAATTGAAAAGATTGACACTTGGCCTCATTTGTCCTAAAGTTGAAGATAATAATATACAAATCCGTGTTGATGCCCCAAACCTTGAGTTTATTGAGCTGAAATACTTCAACGTCAATGAAGTTTTCATGAATGTTTCTTCAACTTCCATTGTTGAAGCACGCGTAGGCCTAGAAAAATACGGGGTGCAAAGGGGAGGAATTGAATATGGAGATAAGGCGGTTGCGTTGCTCAGAAATTTCGCAAATGTCAGGCATCTTTATCTGTGTGGTACATCTTGTCGAGTAGGTTTTCCTTTCGCTTAAACTCAAAACTCTTCCTTTGTTTTTCATTTTCCAGTATTTCCTTTCTTTGTTTGTTTTATATGTGATGCTTGTGCTTTCTTGTTGCAGTCTATAATGTATGCAATTGAAACCCAGTTGCCAACATTTCACAATTTGGTCCAACTGGGGATAGATTTTTATCGACATGATGGCCGTGGCTCAGATGAGTTGTTTGTTTTGCTCGACAGTTGCCCTAAATTAGAAGCTCTTTCATTGCTGGAGGTAATATAACCTTTAAGTTTTTTCCATGTTTATTCCTATGGCATATTATAAAAGAAATTAGTACATGTTTATCAAGCGGATGAATCAAATTACGACAACTTGATAATTTGTGTAGGGGACATGTTAAAACAGGAAGCAAGGATGAGTAGTAACATCCTACTACTGACCTTAACACCGTTGGATGAGGCGAAGATATCAAATATTAGATTTCTTTCACCTCATCCAATGGTGTTGAAATGAGTAGCAAGATGCTACTACTCACTACGAGTAGTAGTATCCCTATACCTAGTAGAACGTGTGTGATTTGCACTTAGTATGATCACTAGGTTAATATATATATGTCGTTTTTTTCCCATCTTGCACTTACAGGGAATGTATTATGACTTTGATGAATTTGACTTTGAGTACTGCTGTACCCAACCCGAACGGGTACCTGAATGTTTACGTCATAGCCTCAAGAGTGTCCAGTTTGAAGAGTATGGGGGTAACCCACAAGAGATCGAGATAGTGACCTACTTGTTGAAAAATGCATTGGTTTTAGAGAAGATGACAATTTCGTGTATCATCTCAACACCCAATGAAGAATACTACATTAAGTTTGAGAGAGAATTGACGGATATTCCGAGGGGCTCGACTGATTGTCAGCTTGTTCTATTGAATTTCAACGATAGTGGATGACTATCTTTGTATTTCATATGTTATAAACCATTTCTTGGCACAATTAATATTTGGCGCAACGCATGTGTTTCACACTGATTGGTACGTACTCAAAACTAATTTTATGATCTAATGAAACGGCAATTATTGTTTACATGACCAATAGATCAATTGGGTGATCTATCATATAGAAATATAGTTACAATTGGAGATTATTGACCACCCTCCGGTGTCCGGTCGAGTCTATTTTTCAGTGAAAATTAGACCGTCTCTAAGGACCATGTTATTTAAAAGATTTTTTTCTTAATTCATTAGTAATTCCCTTCCATATTAGTTAATATCAGTCATGCAAGGATTAAAATGTCCTTTTACTTTGAATGAGCAAAAACCAGTGCAGCGTTTAAACCCAAATGTTGGATAACTTGTTTTTAAAAAATTATTATTTCATTTTTTTCATAGTTATTTACCAATAGCAATACTTGCATGCACTAGTAAATCAATTGGTCAATTAAAGAAAATATAAATGCATGTATGAAAGGAATTTGAGGTTTAAAAGCACCAAATGAAAAGAACAACAGTAAATTTATAACATAATCGTAAAAAACAAATAATATACACGATTACTATGTTTGAAACCAATAATTATTTAGCTCATTGTCATTGTATAAAGATTATTGTGGAGGCAAAAATTGAGTCCAGATTGACTAAATTAGATTTAGTTTATCGTATCTATCCATATTATAAAGTGGGAGTATCTTAAAACCAAATAAAGACGTGTCTATTTTTCGAGTTGCCCATTTTGCCCTTAACTTACTTTACAAATCAAACCAGTTATGTTGTCCGTTGGGATGGGGGCGATAAAGAGCCCTCTACTGTCAATGTTGAATTCATAACCGAAGGAAAAATTGAATAGAAACTTAAATCATATTTTGATATGTAAATTGACATTGTTTCCTCATCAATAAATTTACATCTTTACATGACTGTCATTTCAGCAACCAGATTTTCGATTTGCCTAGTACCTGCAAGGTAAAATATTCAATAAAAATATTTCCATACAAAATGTAAGTAAACTGTGAATTTGTTGGCACAAAATATACACAGGTTATAAAAAAAATTTCAAGCACAAAGTAGCAAGACTAGAAAACTACAACATAAATAAACTGAATTTGTTGGCATAAAACATAGTTGCATAAGTAGCAAGACCAAAACCAAAACATACTAGATGATGGAAGTAGTTTTGAGATTCAAAAGAGTTGGATAACAGATGAAATCAAAGTGATGGATAAAAACACTACACTAACGTGGCAAGGGAAATCTTTGGATACGATGGTTTCTACCTGTATCGCATTGATGACTATAATTAAAATTTCTCTTACCACATCAGCAGGTAAAGAAATCGGATACAATTTTAGATGGGAGTAGGATTGCCAAAACAAATGGTTGCTAACAGATGAAATACAAAGGGGTTAGTCTCTAGAGTGAGGATGCAACAGTTGGAGCTTACAATCAGTAGACCCCCTTGGATAAATTGGCTTATGCTCTCTCAAGCTCGGTGAATTCTACATCATTTGTCGAGTTGCAACAAAAAATCATCATCTTCCCCAAAACCAATGCATTTTCGAGCAAGTAAGTCACTATCTCATCTCTTCTGGCTCTCCCTCGTACTCTTTTATATGGACGCTCTCGTGGCTATAGAGTAAGCATTCTGCTACTCGCTCGGGTTGGGTCCAGCAGTAGTCAAAGTTATATTCATGATTGTCTAAGTCAACATAAATTCTAGCTCTCGGCAAATGCATTCCCTGTAGGTGCAAAACGAAAGCCATGAGTCTTACACAAATTCTTTACTTTGAAAAACGAAAGCCTTTAACTTGTCGAATTGTTTTAATTCAATCACTCCATTCGCTAGGCATTTGCAAGTTTCTTTTTCTAAAATACGCTAAAGAGGTCACATTGGAAGAAACTTACCAAGGGTGGTTTGGTTGCAGCTTTAATAAATCAAAACAAGAAAAAAGGTTAAACGAATCTAACCGAGCTTAAAGTATGCAACATCTTCAAGTTTGGAATCAAAGCATATATCTATATGCGACATCTCAAACTTACCTCTGGAAATAGAAGTGCTCGTACTCTAGGGGATCTATAGAGCAAATCCATCAACAGTAGCGGGCAAGCATATGGATTACGACCCATCTCCAGTTGGACTAAATTGCAAAATGTTTGCAGCTCGGTTTCATTTGCATGAAATAGAGACTGCATTCAGAATATATATATATATACACATTGTGTACATACACACACAACGAACTAGAAAATGAAAATTCTGCAAGGGGAAAAAAGAGGACTTTGTATTCACGTGAGCAAGAAACATACTTCACAAGATGTACCAGATAGATATAGATGCTTAATATTCGCGAAATTTCCGGGCAGCCTATGTGCCTTATTTCCATACTGAATTTTATCCATTAATAGCTCATAATGGATAGACAAGTCGATGCGTGAAACATTCACCAAAATGTCTTCGACATTACAATCGCTCAGTTCAATGAACTCAAGATTTGGGGCGTCAACATTAATTTTTTTACGATAGTCATGATAACTATGTTTGGAATCACGACCACAAAGGCCAAGTGTCCATCTTTTCAATGAAGAGAAACAAGCATCAAGAATCAACATATGGTCCAAATAACTCCCCCCCGTAAGCTGTAAATCTTCCAGTACGGGGCATCCCGAGAGCAACTTCTGAATAGCTGCATCACCCCAATATCTGACCCCATCTAGAAGAAGAGACTTAAGCTTTGGCAAGCAGGCACAATAAGGACCATTAAGGACAAAATTACCAACAATCTTTACAACAACTAAGGTCTCGCAAGTGAAGAGGTTACTAGGCAATTCTGCAAAATCATTCTCCGTTTTAAATTCAATACCAAGTTCAGTCAAATTAAAACATAAGAACAGCATGAAGCCATGAGTTAGGGAGAGAAGAGTCGATATCTCCTCTACAATACAACCGGAAGCTTTCAATACACGAATCGCACCCCTACCTATCCCATCCAACGAGTTAACGGATATCATAGTGCGGCTACATTCTTTTATGCATCTATTATGCTATCTCCACCGGATAAATCTTCAAGCATCCTCTTGACTTGAAGATATTTAATCTAAAATTATATGCCTCAAAATAACATGGTTCCTATAGTTTCACCTATATTTTGTCTTTGGTTGTGATAGTCCCGATTGAAATAGCAGTGGTTCCTAAGTTTTGAACAACTAATATAATTTGATGAAAACCATATCAAGTGACCACTATATGAAATATGTAGGGTTACATTAGTCTTTCTAATATAGTTTATATCGCAATTATATTTTACTCGTATTGCTTTAAGATTTTTTAATAAGAGAAAAATTATAAAAGAGTCCAAATATATAACTATTCTTAAAATTTTAGACCAATTAAGTCACTTTTTCTGAATAGAGGAATTATTATTACTGTAACCAAACAGAATTTTAGTGTATTTCATCCTACTGGGATGTTCATTTTAGTCAAGCACGGCAAAAGATGGAGAATCTTCCTTACAGTGAAAAATTAAAATAAAAATAGAGTGGTAAATAAGAGAGCAGGGATGCTGCTGCAAAAAATAATGCAGTAGGATCCTGCTGCTTAATTTTGAATCTCAGTATCTTAATCTAATGGTTTAGATTTTTTTTACAATATTATTTTTTTATTTTATAAATAATAAATTAAAAAAATATGGAATCAAAATTCTGCGACTCAAAATTAAACAGTCTCTCCGGTAAATAATGAGAGGGAGGAAGGGGAAGTGTGTACCTAGTGGGGTGGTTAAAATTATATTATTTATTTATTTTATTGATGATAAATTAAAAAAATATAAAAATTGATCATCTTTTCCAACAGCATCCTCTCTCCGGTAATAATGGGAGGGAGTGTGTACCTAGTGGGGTGGTTAAAATTATATTTTTGCCCTTGTACAAATGATAATAACCATCTTTTCAAACCAAGTAAATTGTAAAATGTGAAAATTCAAATGCCAATATTGGTACATCACAAAATTTGACACAAATTTGTTTAGATAATATTCCGGCTTTATAAAGACTAGAGAAGGTCAGTCGGGTAATATACAATACAAAATCCGTCTGTTGTCTTTGTGACTATTGGATATGTACTGATCGAGCGAGATTATGGAGCAGGTTTGTTGGCTTGATTCTTGGGTCCTGCTTGTGCTGCACCGGCAGCACAATAAGGCAGGGTAGGTGAGAACTCAAGCCAACCTTAAAAAATTCGCAAACTGCCATTTGATTCGCTACTAATCTTACATTAGTTGGAGCTCAATATTGATTTTTTTATTTAGATTTTCATACACTCTTATTCAAAATTACGTAAACTTAAATATTAATGATATTTTGATAATTTTTGAGTAAATTTTAAATTCGGAATGATTAAAATATCTATGATGATATATCGATGGTAATAATTAATAGGGACAAAATAAATTTTTGATGACACATTTTAATATTTATTTTTAGATAAATTTTATTTACAATATATTTACATATGTATAATGTTATATATTGTACTTATTTCGATCATTTCACGAGCCTGACGAGCAGAGATACTCTATGCTCAAACTCAGCTTACTAACTCTATCGAGCTCAAAATTGAGGTTGAGCTCGGCTCATTTATTTTTGAGCCGAACTCGAGCAAAGTATTTATCGAGCTGAGTTCAAGCAGCTTGTTGACAGCCTGAATGGTGTTAAATTGGAAATAAGCCTTGCCCCAATTGAGATTCATAATTAATTTTGTCACCTTGTCAAGTAAAAATGCTTTCTTTTGAGTCTCGTCCCCTACTTACTCTCTCTATTCCCATGTAATGACTCCACTTGATCGATCTCTGCGCAGTAGACAAAGAGTAATACAAAATAGAGAAGTGTAGTTGGATAAGAAAGTTGTATTTGTAATGAGAACAAATCACAGCCAATTTTTTGGGACAATTTTGTCATTGAATGCTTATAGGAAATTAACAGCTAATAAAAGAAATTCCAAGAGCAGGAGAGTAGGTTTCGAAGAAGGTTTAGGGAGAAAAAGGGTCTATGAAAATGATCGGAGCAATCATTTATGTCATGAAATAAAATTCCAAACAACATTTCTAGTGACTCTAGTGAGAGCGGCAAAACTATGGATTTTGATTGTCCAGCACGATCTTCGTCGATCAAACCGTATGCTAAACTAGACCAAACAGAAGAAGACAGGACCAGCCTTTTACCTGATGCTGTTCGTACTTACATATTATCTCTTATTCCGACAAAATATAGCATCCTTACTAGCGTCCTATCAAGGAGGTGGGAACATCTCTGGGCCGTTGCACCCAAACTTGACTTCCGTGGTCATTATTATCGTGAAAAATTAATGGTCGATGCACCAAACCTTGAGTATGTTGAGCTGATGAGTGTTGACGTCGATGACGTTTGTGTGAATGTGTCTTCAACTTCCATTATTGAAGCATGCATAGGCATCAAAACATATAATGGTCTGCGCACGGAATATATTGAGTATGGGAATGAGGTGTCTGTACTGCTTAGAAGTTTCGCAAATTTTAGGCGTCTATCTGTGTCTGGTATATCTTGTCGAGTAAGTTTTTTGTTTCAGATATAGTCAAAACTCGTTTTTTTGTAATTGTTCCATTTCTTATTTATTGCTCATGTGATACTTTTGTTTTTCTGAATGTAGACTCTTTCTTATGCAAATGAAACTAAGCTGCCAACATTTCCCAATTTGGTACAACTGGAGATAGATTCTTATACAGATGATTGCCAAACACTATTTTGCTGGATTTGCTCGACAGTTCCCCGAACCTGAAAGCTATTTCTCTGCCGGGTGTAAGTTTGTCATTTTGCTAATCGGATATCCGGATAATATAATATGCTCTTTTGCTTCCTAACTTAAATTGCTATTTACAATTTCTTTGGTTGTGCCATTAACCTCAGCTTTTTCTGGCACAAAAATTGCCTAATGCTTTAAGGTAGATTTGTATAACTATGTTACTAATTTGAGAAAAAACTTGCTTTTGTACTTGAAATCAGTAACCAAATAAACCATAAGTAAGTTTTGTTCCATTGAGACCCCTTTGCCATATTTTAAAGGAAGTTCGTACGTGTCTAGGAAGTGGGGACCAGAATCACAACGATCAAATGCTTTAGTGAAACGAAGGATGTTGATATATATATATACATTTTCGTCATCCTGCACTTACAGGGCATGGGATGTTCTTTTGGGCCCTACTGGACCAAACCCAAGCGAGTACCCGAATGTCTATTCCATAGCCTCAAGAGCATCCAGTTACAAGAGTTTGGCGGTAAGCTGGGCGAGATTGCGATAGTGACCTACTTGTTGAAAAATTCATTGATTTTGGAGAAGACAACAATTTCTTGTAGCTACCGTACAAATGTTGAAGAATTCACTAAGATTCAGAGGGAATTAGCAAATTGTCCGAGGGGCTTAGTTGATTGCCAGCTCGTCCTGTTGAATCCTAATGCGTGTGAATGACAATCTCGTATTTCATAGTTAAGCAACCAATATATTTTTTTTCACATTTTGATGGTTGGTGCTGTGTGTTTGTGCAACACTTTGATATGTAGTCAAAAACTAATTGTCTGATCTAGCATGTTTTGGTTTTCCTGTTATGAAACTGTATGCAAGTGTTTTTCTCAGGTGTTGTGCATTTGTTATCATTTTAAGACCTGTCTATAGCTTATGCAAGCTAACAAATTTAAAGTTCATCTATGTTTTTTACAATAAACATTTTCAATGTCTACGAAACAGGCCGAAATAAGTAGAGACAGATCCAAGGCATAGGTACGTCCATGCAAATAAGTCGTATTACTACAACGCTTTTTCTGTCTTTCTTCAAATGAACTTTGTATGATGATGGTTATTGAAATTGATTGGCTTTGTTCCAAATTTAGTACTTTGCCTTCTTATTTTTCTGTTTCATGGTCAGCAGCAAACAACATGTTAGACTTTGAGGTGTGTTATATAAATGAAGAATTATTTGAAAGCAATTGGGAGCTTATAGATAAAATTCAGAAATCAGAGGCAGAGGAAAGTACAAGATTTTTTCAAAGGAAAACACCAAGGAAAAAAGAAAATCTTGTACTTGAATTCATAATTTTTTTGTGAAAATTTGTTCTTTCTGATGCATTTTTCAACTAGACAATTTTGCTCCAAAAAAGGAGCTTGAAAGTACTCAAGACGAGAAAGTTTTAACTTTTATATACTTCTTTTGCGCATGCATTACTTATCCTTAACTAGCCAAAATGGAGTGATTTCATGTGCAACAAAGCCTCAGTAAAAGTTACCATAGTTTCTTTTTTTCTTTTTTTTTTGGTTTTTTGGTACAGAGGAGATATAAACACAAACTAAGGCTTTGGAGAGATATGTCCTAGCATATCACTAACAACAAAATCCGCAACCTCGTAGGGAGGATCTTTCGACACCTTGAGTTCCTTCCTTCCCGAAGTTCCTAATTTAGTTAGAGCATCCGCGCTTCAGTTTCTTCTCGAGATGCATATGTGATTGATGCCCTTGAAGATGGATGAAATTGAATCTTGATATTAGATTAGGTTAATAGCCTAGCTGGAATCAGTTTTAACAAGCAGGTTCGAAAAGTTCTTTGCAAGCATTATGGTGAGCCCTCGGCATATAGCCCACAACTCGATGTCGAAAATGATTCTCCGATCCCTCTTTCTTGAGCCATGGACCCGCTTCATAAACTGACATCCACGTTTAGTTTAATTCGATCTATCGGAGGAAAGATCCAACTAATTAGAATAAGTCCTCGCGCATTATCTACATAGGGTTAGGGTTTGCGATTCCAGAGATCTATATCTTTCGCATACTTCAAAGGCTTACGGAAATTACAGAAACAGTTTAGTATTGATTATTAATTTGTGATAACCATATTATTCTCTATCTTGAAAATTGAAAAATAATTAAAAAATTATACGTAGTATACTTGTGATTTTTAAAATTCAATATGTACTAAATGTGACAAGTCCTAGGAATAAAATTTCAGTCTTAAAACTACTTGAAAAAATATATGTATTTTCTCTTAGGTTTTACAAATTCACAAACAAAAATGTATCCTGTGTTTGAATTGCTTGGTTGGTTTCGAGTATAAAATTTACTTATTGCTGAAGTCAATAGAATATACGTACTTCTAAATGATTATACTCCGTCGCAAACTTTCACTTTTAACGAGGGTCAGCATATTCCGAGCTTTTTGTGCCAACAGATCTAAGCCAAAAAATTGTGCTCGTTTGGGTTGTTTTTAAGTTGTCGCATTCTTCACATTCTCTGCGATTCTGCACTCGTTAACATAAGTTTCATAACCCTTTAGCTAACAGAAAAAAAAATTAAAAAAATATATATATAAACAATTTATTGACACGAAGGGATGGACACGTTAAGTACTCCAGCATTCCATATTCTCCACGAGCACATGGACAGATGCTCGGGAAAAGCCTCCGAACCGAATTACCATCCAACTCGTCTCTCAGTACCAAACCCAACGAGTCCAGCGTTTCTACATGCAACATGCTACTAATTTTTGAATATTTTTTTTTTAAATTGCATTTCATTCCCGTTTTGAGTAAGCATCATCGCAGAGACTTTACTACAGGGTTCTTGATCAATTAACCTTACATCTGGCAAAGAAAAATTCTTACATTTACTTATTTGACCCGTTTAGAAGCCAAAAACCAGTAAATTAGTTTGGCATAAACTTTAAATAGGACATAACAAAAAAGCAGATCTTAAAATGAGCAAGACTTAAAAACTAAAACATACCAAAGATGACAATTATAGAATTTAATTTTGACAAAATATCAAATATGATGCACCAATGCGATGCACGCAACAAACATTCAGTTTGCCAAAAAGACGGATTGCTAACAGATGAAAATAGCCGTCTCTAATTTAACAACTCAATAGAACGAGCTGACAATCAGCCGAGCCTCTCGGTAAATTTGCTATTTCTCTCTCAAGCTCTTTGAATTTTTTACAGGTGGTTGACAAGCAACATGAAATTGTCATCTTCTCCAAGGCCAATGCATTTTGCAACAAGTAGGTTACTACCTCAATCTCTTGTAGCCGATCCTCATATAATCCTAACTGGATACTCTTGAGGCTATGTAGTAAACATTCGGGAACTAGTTCGGGTTGGGTCCAGTAGTACTCAGAGTCATATTCTAGGCCATCTG
Source organism: Embelia ribes (assembly GCA_001753735.1). Taxonomy (NCBI): domain Eukaryota; kingdom Viridiplantae; phylum Streptophyta; class Magnoliopsida; order Ericales; family Primulaceae; genus Embelia; species Embelia ribes. The sequence goes on from MKEJ01106771.1 coordinate 18,265, forward strand.
AATCATCTTCAGAGCAATAACCCAATCCCTGTAATTACAAGATGAGAACAAAACAAATATATAAAAACAATTAAACATCATACCAAGTGCAAATTAAACATGTCATACCATATCGCCTAAACAAATTTTTACTTCGTAGCATTGAAGCCGTCGACTTATAAGGTTGTAATTCAAGTCCTCCACTAGCTAGACATGTACAATATCTTTTATAATATGCCAAATGGGTAAACAATGGAACAAACTTCGGGGTTTAGATTATTTGCAGCCATTATCTAAAAAGTTACCTTTTCCCAGCACCATAAAAAGCTCTTCAGTCTCTTGCCTAGGCTCTCGGACAATGCAAGGCAAGGGTAAGGCGCCTCAAATGAGGACAGGCAAACAATGTCACTAAAGCGTGCCTATGCAAGCACCTATAACTAAGGTGCTAGCGCCTAAAGAGCTAAGACCAGTGCCTCACTTAAATCATGTTATTTTTCTTTTTTTTTCCCCTATCTTTGTGGTATAACTTGTTTTTATGATACGTCAATACGTCATATTATCGTAATCACTTATTATTACTTTTCAAAGAAAATGTCATTTAAATAAACTATAAAAGGCTATATAATAACTTATCAAGAAGTTATCACCACTTCCCCACGCTTATAACAAGAGTTTATACTTCCACGTACACTTGAAACAACAATAATATTATAAAATTATTCAATTTTATTGAAAAAATAATTAGTGCCTTGTATTACTAATGTAAGCACCTTAGCTGGCGCCTAGTGCCTCGGGCGGGACCTCGGCGCCTTAAAGGCGCCTAGAGCTTTTAACAACATTGACTTTTCCAAAACCGAGAGAAAAAAGAAAAACTAGACGAATCTAGCAAAAAGTTACAGTCGACTCATTCTTGGGCAAACAAGTTCAGATTGAAAGGTGCAATCAAACAAGCCATAAATGTCTATGTGAAGCTAGCAAGCAAAGGCACACATAATTGCTAATCAAAATGTCAAAATTACCTTTGGCAATGAAAGAGCTTCTAGTTTTGGGGAACAATCGAGCAAATCCATCAACAGCACTGGGCCAGGGTGGCCATCACAGAGATCAAAATCTATCTCCAGTTGGACCAAATTGCAAAATGTAGGCAACTTGGCTTCATTTGCATAAAATAGAGACTGCATTCAGGGGGAAAAAAAGCACATGTACAAAAACAAGAAACGGAAATGTTGTAAAGTTTCGAACTTATGCAAATGGGAAACCTACTTGACACGATCTACCAGATAGAGATAGACGCCTAACGTTTGCGAAACTTCTAAGCAACGCAAGCGCCTTATTTCCAAATTCAATTCTTCCGGTTGTTCGCGGTTGCAGATACTTTGTGATGTCTAAACATGCTTCAACGACTGAAAGTGAAGAAACATTGACGAAAACAGCAACGTCTAAAGCTCCCAGCTCAATAAACTCAAGGTTTGGGGCATCAACCTTGATTTGTCCATTATCTTTCGCAGAAAAACAAATTTGAACAAGTGTCAATCTTTTCAACAAAGAGAAAGAAGCATCAAGAATCAACATATGCTTCAAACCATTTAAAATAAGCTGGAGATCTTCGAGAACGGGGCATCCTGACAGAAATTTCTGAATAGCCGCATCGGCCGTAAATGAAAACCCATTTAAAATAAGGGTTTTTAAGTTAGGCAAGCAGACATAATAAGGAACATTAAGAAAAAAACACCCAACAATCTTTACAACCACTAAGGTCTTGCAAATGAAAAGGTTACCAGGCAATTTTCCTACTTCACCCCCTGGTATAGTTTCTATATCCAGTTGGGTCAAATTACATGCAAGAACAGCACGAATCCAGGAGATAGGGCGAGGAGGATCAACATCCACCTTCAAACACAACCGAAAGCTTTCGATACACGAATTGCCTCGAAGAAGCAATAGAGTATCAATAGAGTGACTGAAAGTATTAGCAAGTATATCCGGACCTTTATCTTCATACTCAATGTCAAGTTTGGGGGCAAAAGCCCAGAGATGCTCCCACTTCCTTGATAGGACACTGGTTCGGATGCTATATCTAGTTGGAATAAGAGATAATATGTAAATAAGAATATCATCAGGTAAATGGCTGATCCTGTCTTCTTCTGTTTGGCCTTGTTTACAATACCGATCCATTAACGAAGATTGTACTGGATTATCCAAGTCCATAGCTCTGGTTTCAGAAATAAAGTGATTTAGGATTAGGGCTTCCGCAGGAGTTTTTAGAAATATTCTAGCTAAATGGGAGTTAGCATATTTTTAAAAGCATGGATAAAAGCATTAACATGAGTATATCTATTCTCATCCTTTAAATTTTACTCTTTAAACCTCAATATCAAAAGTAGAAACTAAAATTTAGGATATACCCACACCGGATTTCCTAAACTTAAAAGTAGTATCATGGATAAACAGTGTTCCCCTAGTTCTATGGGATCACGATAGGGAAACAACTATTTCTCAAAGGAATAGTAGTGGATTAAATACACTGATGTTAGAGCATTCACACCACTCTTTCTCATATGAATTCTAGAAATCATTTCTCACTCTATAAAATAATAATTTTAAAAATTATTCACACCAGTCTTTCTATAATATTTGATAAAAATATTTGGAATACTTATGTAGCCTATAATAAAATATAGAAGTATGTTTACCCAATCTAAACTATTTCAGAGAAAAAATTAATATTTTAATAGAAAATTTTTTAAAAGTAAGATTTTTCCACCCATAAATTCACTGTAGCATTTCCACTAAATTTGTAGAAAGTAAATATTGACGTGGAACATTTCTGGTTAAAGATTTCACACTTGAGGAATCAAAAGAGAGAGGGGGGACACATAGAAAGACTGGTGGGAGTGCTCTACATGCCCTAAAATTTAATCCCAAAATATAGTATAGAGTCACCCATATTTAGGGTAAGCCACATTATTTTATTTGAATACAATCTTTATACTCATGGAGTGAATGATAAAAAAAAATAAAGAAATCACAAGGGAGACGATTTCAATAGGAAAAATAACAAATGGGTACACTTTTAAATAGAATAAAAAATCTTACTTGCAATGAAAAAGAGGAGAGAGAATCAAAGAGAGCATTTTTACCTGAAAAGGTGACAAATTTAGTATGAATCTCAATTTGGGTAAAAATTATTTTAACCAATTTAACTTCATTTAAGTGATTTAATCGAGCATTAAGGTCTACGAAGGAGACGAAATGTATATATACAGAGAGAGAGAGTAGAAGATAAAATTTAGATAAGTGGCTTTCTCGTTTAATTTTTAAATTTTGGCTTCGTAAAAAGCCTATTACTTTATATTGATCATTGCAAAACCTTCTTTTCTATAGGATTACTTTATCAATAAAAAATATTTTTTTTAGTGTATTAGTATATTTTTTTCATTTTAGTGGACAAGAAATCTTTGAATGCATGTTGTTAACGAGGGTGTTTTGGTAAAGTGTTTTATCAATTATTTTTTTCCAACATGAAAAATGGCATATACATAATGATATACATTGCGGAGTAAACGTTTTGAGTTGAGCCCAATATCGTACAAATTGAATCGAATAAAATTGAGTCGAGTATTGCTTAATTGAATATGAAATAAGTCGAGTTGAGAATTTCTCTAACTCAAGTATCATTTTTATGCTTAAAATCGACTCGATAAAAATAACCAAACACTCGATTAGACTTAAAAAAATTATTTTTAAATATATTTTATATATTATATTTAAATAATAAAATTGATTATATAGGATAAATATTTTTTTTATGTTATTAAATAAGTAAGGGTCAAATTTTACCAATGGTATATGAAGAAAAAATTTATTTTTAAAAAAAGCAAATATTTCAATATATTGAAAAATTATTTTTCATAATTTATTATTTTTGTATGTTAGTAATATTTTTTATTTATAAATTGAATTTTAAAAAAATTTTGTGTAATTTATTTTTATTTTGTATAAAAAATGAGTTTAAAAAATTAAATTTTAAAAATAAAATAAGAATAACAGGTGCAAATGTTCCATTGAATAAAGCCATTGGTTAATAAAAGATTAGAATCACGTGAAAAGTGGAAACTCCCCGCAGCTCCAGGACAGAGAGAGAGAGAGAGAGAGAGATGATTTGGGCCTGTAGTTTAGATGACAGGTTATTGGGCCTGAAAATCGTGTATCACCAAATTGTATAAATATTAATGAAAAAAACAAATTATAAGGTTTAATTACACAAGTATTGGTATATGATTTTATAATGAATATAATTGTATTTTTAATATAATCTAGCTAAATAAAGGTTGAATTATATTATTGGTCCTACGAAGCTCAAATTAAATTCTATTTCGGAGCTGTATAATTTCAATTGAATACTAGTGGTTCATAAATTTTGAAAATATGACTGGTTTGAGCCCCAAGTTTTTCGATAAGGGACATGCATATTTGATTTAACTCTTTCGTAGTTTTCCCTCGGTATTAAGAACCTAAATGTGCTCAAATTTAGAAAAGTTAGCAACATAAATGATCATCAAAAGATTAATTTACCGGTGAATGAACTACAAAGGAGTTGTGAAGAGTGTATACCCGAACGTAGCTCGGATATAAGCTCCCCGATCGTATCTATCCGAGAATACAAGCAAGGTGTTTCTTCCCGATGGTCCTTCGGATTTCCTCAAGTACC
>MKEJ01106776.1:0-15021 GCA_001753735.1 Embelia ribes
AGAAATAGTATTTCTTGATATTGTAAAAAATGATTTATATAAGTTAAAAATCACCATATTAAATAGGGGTATAATAGAAAAAAAATTTCAGCACTTTTTTCCTTAAAAAAGAAATAAGACTATATATTGGGACGTACGAAAAAGGAAAGCGAACCTATATTAATTGGACGGGGGAGTATTACAAATATTCTTTATATATTTTTATCTACTTTGTTTTTTTAAAAATAAAAAATATATAATTGCCAAACAACACACAACTTATCAAAAATAACTTTTAAAAATTTAAATGCAATATATACTGCCAAATTTACCACTATTTATTTCACCAATAATGATGAGGAGACAAAATTGGTAATGTGCTGAATTTATTATTTGGGGAGGGAAGAAATAGTATAGAAATTATAAATGCGGGTCAAGTTTGCATTAAACTGAAATCGACGTATGATGGCAATGGATAGAAAAAGACACGTATAACATGAGATAGACACTATTAGTTTTGTTTATGGATTAAAATCATTCTAATAATTTGTTGGCATCGAATTATATTTTTAGTATCAAATTTTTCGTGTATTCTTTTTAAAGTGGTTATAATCATTTTTATAAATTTTATATTTATACGCTTTGGTCCGTACATCAGTCAAAGACTCACTTTTATACGAACATTTATGCAATTGATTTTTTAGCATACTGCAAAATTTGTTGAGAATAAAGCTAGTATTAGGAAATATAATAAAAAAATAAAGGTTATTTCGGAAAAGAACATATTATATTGATTAATAAATATATTCTTATGGGTATTCTGGTATAATAATTGATAATAAAGAAAAATAAATGGGAAATACTAAATCAATGTAATCAATAAATTGATAAGAAAATGTCAAATCAAACTAAATTACTATCAAATATGTGGTATTCCCAATTAATTTGTATTCAACAAAATTTGTTCAAAAAGATACAGAAAGATGCATCCGTATCAAGAGATAAAATAAAGGGGTGTTAACATTCCCCATCATCGTAATACAAATTAATCAAGTTTATAGTACACTTTTATCTAAGTGATAATGTGAATTTTACGAAGTACAACATAACAAAAATATTTTGGACTATTTAAATTATTATTAAAGCTTTACTCACCATCTACAGTTATATAATTTATACCATTTTGGGAGGAAATTGGCAAAATGTACTTGCATTCAGGAGTGTAAATAAATAGAGTTGTTCGCGAGTGCCTTGAGCGTAGTTCGTTAAGTAGCTTGGCTCGAGTTTAGCTCCTTTGATAAAAAAAACTGAATTTTAGAGTTCGTTTAGTAAATGAGCCGAGTTAGAACTTTGTAAAGCTCGGGTCATTAGCTCGAGAGCTTGGCTCATTTATATATATATATATACGTTATATACATAATATGTTAGGGGGGACAAAAAATTAATTTAGTCTAATGTTAGATATATATAACTATACGAAGAATCTTATTTCTTACATATCGGTTGTACAAACCAGATTGCTTTTTAGATATAACGCGGTATAAGTTTTAACAATTACTAAAAGTGTTGGCTTACGCTCTATACTAAGAAAGAGTTAGAGTTAGAGCTAGAGCTAGAATTTGATAGTTTAGCCTCGTGGAGAGCCAAGCTTGAGCTTGAGCTTGAGCTTGAGCTTGAGCTCGGTAATAAATCTGGTGAGTCAAGACTGAATAATACAAGCTCTGCTCGACTTATTTACATCATACTTGCATTGTTGTTGTGTATACCACATAGAGGAATAGTACTAACAATACAAATTTATTTTCATGTTGAAACATACTTGCATACCTTGTTTTATTTCATTATGTATAAGTTTTATTGAGAACCCAAATGCAGATATTTTTATCGAGTAATACGCAATGGAACAATCAATCTCAATAAGATCGTTTTCATATTCTATGTAAATCTGGTGAGACAATGTAAATAACAACTAGAACAAAATAATAAAAAAAAATACAACCAACACAATGATATAACATAGGAAAAATCTCTCCAAAATGAGAGTACACACCCACAAAATCAATCAACTAACCAATAAAGATAATACAAATCAAATCACCTTGTGTATATTGTAGGAATAACAATCTCAAATAGGTATAAGAGAAAAATTACAAAATAAAGTAATAGAAAATACCCAAATAAGAATATTGATGCCTAACGGAGAGCCCCAAAATCAACGGTCAATTTTCCAATTACCAATAATCTCTACGGTCAATTTCCAAGAATAAAATTTTATCTCTTCAAACTATTACTCTAAAAATTTCTAAAATATTCTCCTCTATTTTAGAATAATTCATTTATCAAAATATTTATATTTTTGTGTAAGATATAAGGTACAAACGTGATCTAAAATTATCAAAACGTAGGTAATAAAACCATACAAATTGGAAACTAGGTTATAATAAACCATGTCAAGAAATAACAACAATGGTCCTTGAAGTTTTTCTCTAGCCATCAAATTAACTCCAAATTCCAAGTTTACACAAGAAAGATTCTTTAACTTTCAAACAAGAACCTCAATTCTAAAACTGAACATATAAATCCTTCTACTCAGAGGTACACCTAACAAATATCTTATTACTGACAAGTAGGAGAGATGTACCAAATATGACACCAAACAAACCACCAAAATTAGTTGTCATATCCTTGAGCTCCAATAACTCGCAAATCTGAAAGTAGGTTAATTTTTGGTCATTTGTCCCTGAAATCCAATTAACTCACAATATTGATTTTCCTCACATAAGTACTAACAAACTTGGTAACTGACTTTCTCCCACCCAGCTCCAATAACTCTAAATTTTGATTTTCTTCACCCGAGCACCAACAACTTGCAAACGTCAGCGTTCGTCCCTAAGCACCAATAACTTGGAAAGTTAGTTTTCATTAAACGAACACCAACAACTCATAAAGTTGCTTCCGAAATACGAACAAGGTGGCCTCACATAAGCATACATGCAATACTTATCAATCATATTGTAAGGCAACAATCTTTGCAACCCAAATCTTTATCCATTTTACCGAAGCAATACTCAATACAATAACCAACGAAGAAACACAATTCACCAAGCGAAGTACCCAAGAATAATATTATTAGCGGCATTAACCAAGTGACCTTACTTTCAACACCAAATCTATCAAAATAGTGAACAAAAAATGGTGCATTACTATTTCCTTCAAAAGAACATCTTCCAAACAATTGTTGCAACCAATCCGAAGAACATCACCTATGCATAACTGAAAAAGTGCCTTTTTTTCAATATATCTTGTGTCAAATCATTTAGTATTGCTACTTCTATGATTCCACATAAACTCAAAAATTCCATAATCAAAGTTCTATATCACTTGTTGGAAACCCAAATGTAGATACACTTGTCAAGTAATACGCAATGGAACAATCAACCTCGATAAGGTTGTTCCCCCATATTCTATGTAAACCTGGAGGAGTAACGTAAATAACAAATAGAACAAAATAACAAGAAAAATAAAAAAACACTGACACAAGGATATGACATGGGAAAAATCTCTCCAAATTGTAATACTCCAGAATTTCAAGTAACCTCAAGTATATCACCAACACCCAACTACATCATATCATCAAAATAAATAAACTAATAGTTGTGCTTTGTTATTAAAATTACTTCATAGTACAAGAAACTAACATAATCCAATGGGCTATATTATCATATTTTATGGTCTTATATCTTTATTTTAGAGTAAATGAAAAAAAAAATAATATAATACCATCATCTTGGCCCATAGGCCTACAACTATCTGAAAAGTAATAAAATACTAAAAGGAAATAGAAGTACGTCGACCCTTAATGAGCTCCAACCTGTCTTAATCTCGATTTTCATGATTCCCAACTCTTGATTATACTTGGCATTTTCATACACAATAATAGTAGAAAAATTAACCAAGCAAGCACGAGTAAGAAATGAAAATATAATCTGCAACTGTAACAAGGATGTATAGTAGAAAGGACACATTAACCGTTGTAAACATACCGTTGCAGCTAAACCATATCTTAACTATCTAAATAGTCATCACAATCAACCACCGGGATATACAATTCCTCCGCACTCTTTCAGCCACTCGAAAATTCTTTCCCGAAACTAATGATCATTACGAACTCTATGGAGATATGAGTACTCATAAGATACAGCTAATACGGACTTCGTGTGCTATGACCATCAAGGAATATACGTTCCTCCATGTCTCATAACCATCGCAGAATATATGTTCCTTCACATTCCATAGCCACCGTAGAATGTAAGTTCCTCAACGTGCCAACAATAACAACTACAAATATCATATAAATTAGGAATATGCAGTCATATTCCCTAACTCTATTACAACCATACCTACCCTCAATCCAACATGCAAGGCATGCAATTAATTTGATCATTCTCTTACATTCAACTTATCCATCATTTATTCCAACATATATTCAACTATGTATTATCAATTTACGACCATTTTCTATTGTCTAATTAGGGTAAAACCTGAATATGTTATTACTTTAAAGTTCTTGTGAAAAATCAATTATCAAACTAAAACAATCCCATCTTATCTAGACCAAACCAAACTCATCCAGACGAGATCTCATTCGATCCAAACATGCTTTATTTTGCAAAATATAGCCAAAGTATGACCAAAAAATCCCTTTAAAAACTCAACCAAATATGTTCAAAACTTCTACATACCACTTGAAAATACTCAATCAACATATGTGTTTTCCTTAGAATTGATTATCATTCTGCATCGTACCTCATATGATGACAAAAATTCCCCTTAGAAACCTATTATGTGAATCCTAGTGAACCCGCTCAAAGACTTCTCAACTAAATACGACCTGAATTTGACATGGAATTCAACATGAATTGATATTCCTAACAACAAATCAACCTTTTTGACAACTTGTATTCTATTAGGGCTAGAATGGGTATGAACAGCCCAAAAACTTAAGGGTTAAAACTTACCTCAATACAATGAGGAAGAAGAGAGGGTTTTGAATTTGCATTTAGATTATCGAGTAGACTGTTTCTTCTCTCGGATCGACTGGATTTTTCTCAAGGCTTTCTTCCCCCTTTCTTTCGTCTCTTTACTGAAGATAATATAATGTGAGATAGAACGTGTAATTTGGGAAAGGTAATTATCTTTTCGTTCCACTTCTATGTTATTGCAACTTTGGTCCTTATAATTTAAAGAGCCATATAATTCTCCCCCCGAAAAAATAAATTTCATCATCGAAGTTTTCACCATACTAAAAATAGTTCCAAGTGAACCTACCATCATTACTTCTAACCGTCCTTTTCTCATTGTCCTAATCCATATATTGCGTTCGTCTATGCACTGTTATATCGTCATAACGAATTTACTGATAACTTCCACATTCGAACCCTAGAGTCCTAAAGACACCCCACCATTCAAGACGATTACTGTATAGAAATTTAAGTTTACTAATCGGTAACGGCCTACCTTGCCAAATATGATAATTCAGTCATCTCTAAAGTATTCATATAATATATACTTCTACTACTCTATCTCAATCTATCCTCTCTGCTACCATCTTGTGTCTAGCATTCAAGTACACTACCAAATACAAGACCCTATAAAGTTAACAGCTATATCTTTAAACCTCACACATGGTTTCCAAGATAGCTCCATACCACTAATAATAACGACTCCTACCCGGTAAACATTCGACACTACTACTCAGTATTTCATCTCCCATTACTCTAGCGACCATCATCATAATACTACTCCACATATATGCCAATGTCTCCATCTTATCACAAACATCTCCAAAGTTTTGACACTTTCTCTTCACATCTTATATTCTTTTATATTTATTAAACTCTTCAACCTCGCACATTTTAGTAAGTTTCGTCTCTAATAGACTTTTGCTATCCCATATCCAACCAAGCATTTTTCAAATACTCACACGATACTCAAAGCATGTAACTCTTATGTAATCTCTATACGTATAGCATCTTGTAATTCAATCTATCACATTTCTTAACTTATTGTCTCAATCACTCATGTCACTCAACACAACAACTCCAAATGTTAAATACACTCCTCTTACGAACCCACGCTTTCCATATGTCTCTACAATTGTCAACCATCTAATTTATTATTACAAATTTCTCTCATTTTGCAACCCAACGACCCTAAGGGAATCAATTATTCATTACACACTAATCGGGAAAATACAAGTTTTTCTTAGTTCTTAGCCTTCTCATACTCTCATATTAGATCTATACCCTCTTTTTGAATTTTACCTTCTACCTTCTCCAACACAACTCTACCTTTGCCAACACGACCTTATAACTAATCACAACATTCGACAATCAAAAGCTAAGTATCTACCTTCTTCCCCATCACATTTCTAACACAATATCGTTAGGCATCCTTCATCTAACGTAAACATATTTAGGTTAATCCACATGACTACCTCATTGACAAGCGATCGTCAATCACATAACTGTCTATCATACATAGTAGACCTACATAAATGTCTGATCTCGTCCAACTCCAAACGCCAATATGACTCAAGTGACTACCCTATTTAACCTATGATATTGTCACATAACCCATCCCACCCCACAATTATGCACGAAAACCCAATTATTTGACACTCTAAAAGATTTGTCAAGTTAGGATTTTGTATTACGATATACTTGCCTACCTCGACAAACACCAATCCACTTTTATGACAGTACAACTAAACTTTCAACATTTAGACAACATATCCAGTCACACAATATAACAAGAATCACCAACGATTGACTAGTCTACACACGACAACTAAGACTTTCTATCACGAATAATATGGCATCCCCTCAATGACCTTATGATAATCATATTTACAACAATATGATAAATGCCTCCTCTACTTAAACTCCCAAGAAAAGTTCATCTTATTACTAATTAGTTCATTCAATCCCGATATTTTGAAAAAAGTAATCCCTATCGGACCGATGACAACTAGGGATATGGCAATTCGACCAATCAAGAACTCTAAAATAGTTCTCCATTATGATAACACATAGGACACCTATCCGTTGAGTTCTACAGGCACAATTTTGCACACCTAATTATGGAAAGGCCACCTACTACCTGTAACTAACAAACTCGTCAAACTACTTTATCATTTGAAACTATTAATTATATTGTAGTTTGATTACCAACCAACACCGATCAACTTTTCTACTCAAATATTTTCAAGTAGTCACATGCTACGCAATCCTATATAGTATTACTATCATTTTCATTCTTCAATCACCAGTAAAAATTGTCTCTACAACATAACTATTCGAAATGTCATCCAAAGCTTTCAGCCTCTTAATCGTATATTATTTTGCCAATCGACAATCTTACCAAATGATCTTTTAATATCTCTAAATATATTCAATCCAAACATCTCTAGATGTTATCACCCTTATGTTATACATCCCAACTGTTACACCTCAGAAGAAATCCTCTTATCGGGTTGATCAAACGCTATTAGAGAAGGATTTACCTAATCTCTACCGCGACCATTTTAGTTGCTACTTGCGTTATGGCTACATCTACCATATCCTATTACTATATAATTGATCCATCGAAAGAAATCATAATCAATTACATGTTCGCATTATATGAAGTAAGAAAAATTATGTATATAAAACTCAAATAACTTATCGTTAACTTCGTCCATGAATAGAAATCCGTGTTAGACCTACAAATTGTCCCCCTGTCTATCTAATACAGAGATAAGTGTCGACATCCATCATAACAAGCTACTAAATTTTAAATATAAAATACGTATACAAAAGCCAATGCGATATGGATCGATGCAAACAAAACACACAAACATACAAGGCATTTAAGGCAACTAAGTTCTTAGACACCTACCCTGTCCTTCTAGACACAGCTTACTCGAGACTCCTAACAAATTACAGCTCCTAAGGTTGCTGTGTACCTTAAGCTCTGATACCAACTATAATGCAGTCGTAATATCCTTAGGGCTTATCTATTCCAACCGTCCCTAGTGGTCAGCACCGATCTTCTTCTTCTGGGGTAGCTCCTAGGCCATTGCAGACTATTTTGTCTTCTTTATCTAGTCCGAGCAGGAGTGTACCACACGGAGGTTATCAGAGTAGTGTAGGGCTTGCTGATTTTTAGCAGGGTCAATCTTCACAGGCTCGTATATATGCCATACCTCAAGCTCTGGATGTCAAATCTTCCGTAGTGCGAGGTATCTTATTTTTTCTCCTTACATAGGCACATGTGTTGTTTGATACAAGTGCATCACTTTCATTCATATTATTACATTTTGCCTCTATATTGGATTTGCCTATGGAATGTTTGGATACCCCTATGCATGTTGATACTCTAAGGAATCACACTTTTTGTATTGATCGTGTATGTTGGGGGTACAAGATTTTGATTGTGGACCATATATTTGTATATGTTTTATGGTGTTTGGCATGTTAGGTTTTGGTATCATTCTTGTTATAGATTGGGTGATAAACTTTCATGCCATTATTGATTGCAAAAGGCGAATAATATTGATGAGAACTTCTGCGGGGGTTAGCACTTGTTGCTAGGGAGAGTGTGATCATATTCTTCCCTATACGCATCATGCTTTGACTAATTTTTCTATTATGTTGGCTAGTCTTTCTATGGTAGGGGAGATAGTTGTGGGGCCGAAGTTTCCACCTATTGTTCGTGAATTTCCGAATGTATTTTTCGATGATGTTACCACACTTCCTCCTGAGAGAGAAGTGGAGTTTGCCATTTATTTGATGTTGGGAACAATCAATTAAGGGTTCGAAAGGAGGACAATCCGAAAATGGCTTTTAGGTCTTGCTACAAGCATTTTGAGTTTCTCATTATGCCTTTTGGTCTTACAAATACCCCAATGGCATTTATGGACTTGATGAATTAAGTTTTCCAGTCTTATCTCGATCGTTTCATTGTAGTGTTCATCAATGTTATCCTTATTTATTCACCTTTGAGGAGGCACATCGCGAACATCTTCATCTCAGTTTTTCTCTCTCTGAGAACATCGACTATATGTCAAGTTCTCAAAATGTGAATTTTGATTGTCGAAGGTTTGTTTCCTTGGTCATGTTGTATCGGAGGAAGGTATCTCAGTTGATCCTTCTAAAATGAGGCCATTACCAGATGGGAATGACTGAACTTGGCTTTTGAAATTCGAAATTTCTTGGGCCTTGCGGGTTTTTATCAATGGTTTGTCAAGGGTTTCTCACATTTGGCAGCTCCATTAACTCAGCTCACTCACAAAAGCTAAGTATCTACCTTCTCATACTCTCTTATTAGATTGGGAAAAAATAAGTTTGTCCTAGTTCTTAGCCTTCTCATATTTTCTTATTAGATCCATACCCCTCATATTGAATTTCACTTTTTACCCTCGCTAACACAACTCTATCTTCACCAACACAATCTTATAACTAATCACAACATTTGCCAATCAAAATCTAAGTATCTACCTTCCTCCCTATTACCTTTCTAGCACGATATCGTTAGGCATCCTTCCTCTAACACAAACATATTTAGGTTAATTTACATTACTATCTTATTGACAAGCGACCACCGATCATATAACTGTCTATCATACATAGTAGACCTATATAAATGTCAAATCTCGTCTAACTACAAACATCAATATGACTCAAACGACTACCCCACTCTACAACTGTGCACGACAACCCAGTTATTTGACACCCTAGAAGATTTGTTAAGTTACGACTTTGTATTACGATATACCTGTCTACCTCGACGAACACCAATCACTTTTATGATAATACAACTGAACTTACGACATCTAGACAATACATTCAGCCATACAATACAACAAGAATCAGCAGCCACCTACTAGTCTACATACAATAACTAAGACTTCCTATCATGGATAATACGATGTCTTCTCAATGATCATATGAAAATTATATTTACGGGAACACGATAAATGCCTCCTCTACTTAAAGTCCCAAGGAAAATTCATCCTATTACAAATTAGTTCATTCAACCTGAGATTTCGAACAAAAGCAATCCTTACCGGACCGATGACAACTAGAGCTACGACAACTCGACCAATCAAAAACTCTAAAATAGTTATCTATTATGATAACACATAGGACACCTATCCGTCGAGTTTTACAAGTATAGATTTACACACCCAATCATGGAAAGGCCACCTACTACCTCTAACCGACAAACTCGTCAACTACTTCATCATTTAAAACTATTAATTGTATTGCAGTTTGATTATCAACTGACACAGGTAAACTTTCCTACTCAAATATTTTCAAGTAGTCACACGCTATGCAATCCTATAGCATCACTATCATTTCCATCTCTCAATCACCAGTAAAAATTGTCTCCACAACATAACTATTCCAAATGTCATCCGAAGTTTTCAGCTCCTTAATCACATATTATTTTGCCAATCTGCAATCTTAGCATCTGATCTTTTGATGTCTCTAAATATTTTCAATCCAAACATCTCTAGATGTTGTCAACCTTACGTTACACATGCCAATTATTACATATCCCAACTATGCCCCCTTAGAAGAAATCCCTTTACCAGGGTGATCAAACACTACTAGAGAAGGATTTACCTGATCCCTACTGCGACCACTTTGGTTGCTACTCACGTTATGGCCACATCTACCATATCCTATTACTATAGAATTGATCCATAGAAAGCAATCATAATCAATTGCATGTTCTTATTATACAAAGTAAGAAAAACTATGTATATAAATCTCAACTAACTTATCGTTTACTTTATCCACTAACAAAGATCCGTGTTAGACCTACAAAACATCCCTTGTCTATTCAATGCAGAGCTAAGTGTCAATATCCATCACAACAAGCTACTGGTTTTTAAATATAAAATACGTGTACAGAAAACCAATGCAATCTAGATTGATACAAACAAATCACACAAACATACAAGGCATCTAAGTCAACTAAGTTCCTAGATGCCTACCCTGCCCTTTTAGAGACAACTCACTTGAAACTTTCTACCTGATAGACCTAATAAAATACAACTCCTAAGGTTGTCGTATACCTTAAGTTTTGATACCAACTATAATACCTCATAATTTCAAGTAACCCTGAGTACATTACCAACGCCCAACTACATCATATCATCAAAATAAATAAGCTAATAGTTGTGATTTGTTATTAAAATTGTTTCATATTATAAGAAATTAACATAATCCAACTGGTCATGTTATCTTATTTAATAGCCTTACATCTTTATTTCAGAGTAAAAGAAAAAAAATAACATCATACTATTATCTTAGCTCATAGGCCTACAACTATCTGAAAATCAATAAAATACTAAAAGCAAATAGAAGTACTCTGACCCTTAGTAAGCTCCAACCTATCCTAATCCCGGTTCTCATGATTCCCATGTCCTGATTCTACTTGGTATTTTCATACAAAATGATAGTAGAAAATCCAACCAAGCAGGCACGAGTCAGAAATAAAAAACATAACTTGCGACTGCAATACGGATGTATAGTAGAAATGATACATCAACAGTTGTAAACATACCACCATAGCTAAACCATATCGCAACTATTTAAATAGTCATCATAATCAACAGTAGGATATGCAGTCCTCCCGTACCCTTCCGATCACTCGAAATCATGTTTTTGAGGCCAACAACTACTACAAACTCCATAGGTCAAGACATGAGTACTTATAAGATACAACCAATATGGACTCCATATGCCACAACCACCACGGAATATATGTTCCTCCTTGTGTCACGACCACTGCAGAATATATGTTCTTTCTTCTGCCACGACTATCGCAGAATATACGTTCTACCATATAGTAACAACTACAACTACAAACATCATATAAATTTGTAACATATAATCCTATTCCCTAACTTTATCACAGCTACGCCTACGCTCAATCCAACACGCAAGGTATGCAATTAATTTATCTTTCTCCTACATTCAACTTATCTATCATTTATTCCAACATATATTCAACTATGTACTATCAATTTATAAACATTTTCTACTATCTAATAAGGGTAAAACATGAATATGTTATTACTTTAAAGTCCTTGTGCAACAATAACTGTCAAACCAAAATAGCCCCATCTCATCCGGACCAAACCAAATTCGTCTGGACGAGGTCTCCTTTGATCCAAATATACTTTACTTCACAAAATACAGCCAAAGTATGACCAAAACACTTTGAAAACTTAGCTAAACATGTTCAAAACTTCTAAATACCATTTGAAAACACCCAAAACACTCAAAAAGTAATAACATATTCATGTTTTCCTTGGAATTGAATTATCGTTCTGCAACGTACCTTATATGAAGATAAGAATTCCCCTCAGAAAGCTCGGATGTGAACCCTAGTAAACTCACCCGAAGACTTCTCAACCAAACAAGATCCTACATGAATTTTACATGGAATTCATCATGAATTGATATTCCTAACAACAAATCAATCTTTTTAACAACTTGTGGTTGATTAGGGCTAGAGTGGATATGAACAATCTGAATATTTAAGTGTTAAAACTTACCTCAACACAACGAGAACGAGGAGGGGGTTCGGAATCCATATTTAGATTATTGAGTGGACTGTTTCTTCTTTCGGATTGAATGGATTTTTCTCAAACTTTCTTCCCCCATTCTTTCTTTGTTGAGTATAACGTGAGATAGAATGTGGAATTTGGAAGAGTTAATTATCTTTCCGTTTCACTTATATTTTATGACAATTTTGGTTCATATAATTTATAGGGCCTTACACAAATTGAGAGCAATAAACTTACAGGGTTACACATTCACAAAATCAATTCACTAACCAATAGAAAAAATACAAATCAAATCACCTTATGTATAGTTTAGACGGATATCAATCTAAAATAGATATAAGAAAAAAATCACAAAATAAAGTAATAGGGACCCAAACAAGAATATTGATATCCAATGGAGGACTTCAAAATCAATGCTCAATCATGCAATCATCAATGATCTCAACTCTTAATTCCTCAATCACAATGATCTCTACGATCAATTCCCAAAAATAAATCTTTATCTCCTTAAACTTCTACTCTAAAAATCTATAATTTTTTTTTTATTTTAGTATAATAAATTACTCAAAATACTCATACTTTTTGCGCAAAATATAAGTGGATCAAAAATCATAATAGAAACATAGGTAATAAACAAACTGCCTCCACTCAAACAAAAAAAAAAAAAAATGGGAAACTAGGTTTATAATAAACTATGGCAAGAAATAACAACAATGGTCCCTGGAGTTTCCCTCTAGCCATTAAATAAACTCCAAATTCCAAGTTTATACAAGAAAGTTTCTTTAACTTTGGAACAAGAACCACAATTCTAAACCTTCACATATAAGTCCTACTTGGAGGTACACCCAACAAGTTTTGGGGGATTTTGTTTCAATATGTGTTAGCATTAATTTCTTACATGTCGACTCAAGTGATGATTGTGCCTATGTTTTCAGCAAGTGAATGAATCTGTATTGTTATTGGTTAAATTGAATGACTTGTTAAATTGATTTAATTGTGTATATTTATTAAATTGGAAATAATGTTGTTATGATTTTGCAAGTGTTAGGTCTAATAGGAAATTTTGAAATTTTAGTAATGCGGAAATTCTGAAATTCTGAAATTTGGTTGAAATTTGGTGGAAATTCAAAATATGGTCGAATTTATCTTGAAATTCTGGAACATGGAAATTCTGAAACTTTTGAAATTCAGGATATGATAAAACAATAGTTGAAATTCAAAATATTGATACTATAAATAATGCAATTTGTGAAGCTTGTGGAATTTATAAAAATATATATTTCGACGAAAATTTTACAAAATGTACAAATTACAGCACTTATAATAATATAGATTAAGAAAGCTATTAACAAGGTAAATATTGTAAAAATGTAAAAAGTTATAAAATATAGGAACTACAAGAATATATAAATTAAGAAATTTTTTAGTGTTGAGACTAAGAAGACATGACCTGTGGAATTTTAAAAATACAAATATGTACAAATTAAGAAAATAAAAAGAAATAAAAAAAATCATAACAATTTTAAGTAGAAAATATAAGAGTGTAGAATTTATAAAAATATAAAAATCAGGGAATTCGAAAGCACATATAATCTAATTAACAGAGATTCCTATGGTTTAGGGTGCACATCCAGGAGAAGTAACAGAGATGGTGTTCCCGATATGTCTTCAGCGGATATCGATGGTACGCCTTCACCAACTCTACTACGACTAGGTTAGTTGCACATATCTTGCTAGAATTCTTATGCGTCCGCACCCACACACGAACCCGCTCCATCACCTCCCACTAACAATTGAACATATATACGTGTATAACACAATGTATGCTCTCTCACAACTGGACAGATGTAGCAATGAAATGGCAACAAATGTTTCTTTTCGGGGGGTTAATTTTTTAATCGAATTTAAGGAAAAAAATAGCTTTGGAAGTTCCATCACAATTTGACGATATTTTAACCCATTTGACAAAGGATTGTACCGACGAAAGTACACAAATGTATCGACGGAATATTTCGTCGCCATTATTTGGGGACTTGCTATTTGGGATGGAATTTAGTTTGCTAACAGAATACTCCTTGGGTTTTGAGCGAATTTAATGTCGTGTTGGTCATTCCAAAGTCCGGTGTAATATAGTAATTACTAGTAAGAAGCGTGGGTCGAAAATTTTATCATTCTGTGAAACATTCATATTAAATTATAAATTTTTTTAATAATTTAATAATATTAATAATATTTATATAATTTGAAATTGTAAGCTTACTTCAATATTGTAAAATTTAGTACGAAGTTTGAGGCAATTTTTTTTTCTTTTTTCTTTGTTATAGAAAATGTTCAGAATGTTCACAAATAAAGATAAATATTTGAATATAACATAAAAGCTACATCAAAATACAAATTAAATATTATTAGTCTCAAAA
>MKEJ01106779.1:0-10249 GCA_001753735.1 Embelia ribes
AACAAAATTCCAGCTAAGTCATAGAGCTTCTCTATACTAGTTCACAATACTTGGCTATCCACTATCACATAAACTAACCTTATTACACGGTACCTGCGTGAATATATAGATATATGAATATATATACACGCAAGAGGTAAGAAACTTGAATGTAACTAAGACAATAAAAATGAAAATATGCTATACATATTAAAGAAATAACACAACTAATACAAATAAATGATTCTAGAATACTGTTTGATCAATTGCTGAGCACTGGGGTAGAAATACTCACTCTAATGCACCTCAGACCCTTGGGGCATACTCAAAATACAATCTTAAGCCCCGAACTCATTATGAAAAAGACTAATTCATAACTCAACTCTGCCTGTTTTATAATCTCATAGGGAACACTAATAGTAAAGAACGAATAAATTTAAAAAATTCCAAAAAATATTAAAATTAAGAACAAAAGAAAATAGTAAAATTATATGTTACCACAAAAATAATATTTTCAACAAAATTGAAAGAAAAAATACAATTGTACCAAGAAAAGCGAGAAAAAAGAAGCTGCATTGAGAATCTATTACCGCTGAAACTGTGAATTGTCAGAGAACTCATCTGCCTCCTTTTTTTTTTGTTTGTTATATATAATATGGGTTTGTGAAAAGATGGGCTTGACCCATTAGGTATTTCCTTTTTTTGTCTCTTTTATTTATTTATTTATTTACTCTTTAACCGTGACTCATCATAATACAGCCCTTCAAAAATTATAACTTTGGTCCTCAATATTTCATTTGATTTTCACCTTGATTCCTTAATTTATGAATTCTCCTATTCGGGCGTAACTTCGATAGCTTTGCACTATTTTACAAAAACAAAAATCATAACTTTAACTAGAAACGTTCAAATCAACCACCATCAGAACTTTGGAAAGATATTTCAAAGATCTGCGTATGAGTACCAAGCTTGATAGGAGAATAAGTTCCAATCAGCACCAGAAATATTTCAAACACTCGCTAACGGTCTACGGAAAATTCACTTCACCAATTTTCGCTCCAATCAGGGCCTAAAACCATGCATTTTATTCACTTTCATTTGAAATATACAATATATATCGTAATATCACAATTCTTCACATATTATGCATTAATTACCTTTTAAGTTCTACAAATGCACTATTTTAGCACCTTAAATATGTAATATTTAAGCTTCAATAAAAAACACATGCGATGCAAACATATTGCTAATTCAATTAAAATCATTGAATAACAACTCGTCATCTTACTACACATCACAATTAACCATTAAAGAAAGATTAAATATATATATATATATAAATTAAAAAGCATGTACAAAATGTTGGGAACCGAACTGCCCAAAACTTAATTTTCCAGGTTAGCATTACCAATTTTTGATGCATTGTCAATCTCCAAAAAAATTAACAAAAAGGAAGAACAGAATAAAAGAAAAACATGCCATGCAAAAGCATGCATAACATATCATATGATAACATCACTCTAGTAAAAAGCTTATCAAGATATATCAATTCAAAGACTGCAATTACATGGTGACTTTTCAGAAAATTATAAAGCAAACTAAATTCACATCATTAGTCATTACCTTGTAGAGAATAACCACACATGATTTGTTGGTAGATGCCATTTCCGGCAAAATGCTATAATTTCAGGGGTTGAGTAGAACTTTGGCTTTCCACAACCCAATTCTGTGACTGCTGTTACTACCACTGTTTTGGAAAAGATGAGGCAGAAATCAACAAAGACCACAATATATCCAGGTATGAAACAGGCTTGTAGTAGAACAAACAAAATAAACCAAAAATATTGAAGCATCCTTGCTTTGCAATTAGTGAGCAAAAGAAATGTTCAAACCACCTATAGGGTTAGGCCTTCTGACAAAACATAGGATGTATTTAAAATGTTACAATGCTACTGAGAAGTGCAAAGAGTCTTCAGCAAAAGTAGAGAGGAGCAATTTTAGATTGCACAAGAAATTGGTAAACTTTTAATCCCCCAAAACACATCAAACATCAAGTAATCAGAAAAGTTCCATTGAGGAAGAACAAGTAGGGTCATATTACGAAATTCAATTACTCAATCCAGAGAAAGAGAAAAATAAGTTACCATAATCGTCTCGAGGCCGCTGTCCGTGGTCTCCTAAAATAGCAGTTACCAGTTCCATTGATACACACATACGATTTTTCTGCAACATTTAAAAATATGAGATTGCTGAAAAATATAAAAACCGAACATAAAAAAAGCAGACATAGTTCTCCCCCGTGCAACAGGAAACAAATAGGCCCAGTTTGGTAATGCTAGTGCTTTTGCAAATTTGCTTCTTAAAGCTGCTTTTAAAAGTTGATGATTCTAAAAGCAGCGGTCACATTGGTGTTTGGTAAATTAACTTGAAAAGCAGTTTCATGTTTGGTAATCACATGGTGAGCTGCTTCTTATTATTCAAAAAGCACAAAATGGACATGCATGGTAAATATTACCCTTTTTTTCTATATCATATATACCCCCCAGTAAAGCATCATATTTTTTTTATCTTACATAATTTGGTATTTTTTTATATGGTAAAATAAATTATGACATGATCAAAACTAATTAAGTTTAAAAAAAAAAATACAATTCTGCATCAATGATATCTAATAACATACTAGCAATCCATAAATTAACACTAATTTGCTAAATGTTTTCTCAAATTAACTTTTTTTCCTTTAAACGCACAAAATCTTTTGCTTTACTTCTCATATTCAATTTTGTTATTTATTTCCTAAAATTTTGGTGGTTTAAAGAAAAAATTCAAAATACTTGTGTCTAAAGATTCTACTTGTCGCAGGAACAAATAATAATGCAAAGAATTTCCAAAAATTAATAATGCAAAGAAGATTTCTCTACGCATACATGTAAATTAATTTACGAAATAACTGTTTTAAAAATGGGTACTATATACAGTTAAAAAGAAATACAAAACTAAAATTTTTGTCATCAAATTGTAGATGATTTTTTTTTTTTAATTTTTCAATCATCCATATCTCTTGAACACAAAAATATTTGCATACTTTTTTTCTAGTACGCATAATTAGAGTCATCAAATAGTGGAAGTTTCGAAATAAAATTTTCTTCGTGAGCAAAAGTGGAAATCATGTTTGCTATAGATATTTAACTCCAAAAATTGTTACGTTTTATAAGAAAATGAGCTTTAGCTCTAATATCTCTTATTGTCTCTTAAGCAAACACAAGAAGGGGGTGAATTGTGATAAAATAAAAACTTTTTGAATAAAATACCTCTTTAAAAATTCTACGCAAGAAAATTAATAAGACAACTAATTAATAAGTAAAGAGTTAAAGGGAAAGAGATTCAAACACAGTTTTATAGTGGCTCGACAAAAAACCAAGTGCTGCTTGAGATTCCTTTATCACCAAGATAATTATTACAGCCCAATCAGCTTCACGGGTACAGGCCACTGTATTTGAGACAACCCCTCAAATACAAATATACCCTCACAACTCAGTAGTATAAGACAGAATTTGAAGTGAATCCTTATACTCAAAAAATATTGAAGATGGAAACTCTTGAGTATAGGATTTTACAATCGAGATATGAACAACTATGAAATTAAAATGCTTAAGCTTGAACTTGCTACTTAGAGAGATGAGAGAGCTTCAAGGGATGGATTGAAGTGTTGAAGAGGTCCTCCATTTATACTGTTCGTATCGCCCCCGAATCCTGCAAACCCGGGGACGCTAACCTATTCCATTTTTTTAAAAAAAATAAACGAAAAATAATGTAATTTTAAAGAAAGAAAATAAAATTGGGAACATACTTCTACTTCGCTTCCTTCTATATCACATTCTACAATATACATTCATTCTTCAATCAGAGTGCGCCAAAAATTATAACTAGCCTGCATACGACTTTTATATACATAAACACCAAGTTAAAAACATCATAAGCTAAATACTTCGACCAAATATAAAGTGAACAACCCGAATCTACATAAAGTATATTACCCTTTGTTCTAGCCCGAACAATATCAAGGGCTATAACAGGGGATAATACAAAATGATATCGTACATCTACATCTTCAACTTCGAATAAAAATACAACTTCATAAACTTCAACTATGCTACTTCTAGGCCAGTAATAAATATATCATGAATATGGCCGCTACAAAAATAATAAGTAAGAATACGTCTTAAAAATATATACATCTCAATGATGCTTCTGGATATCCTCCGTACCTACAATATCATTATTCAACAATAAAGGAAAAAAGATGAAAATGCACGAGTTAGTTTATGCAATATTATGATACATGTGATGTTATACGGTTCCAAATGTGTAAATATGCCACATGTATGTATAAATGCAATCCAACTTCAATACAATGCATATGACTTCAATTTCAACCTCGATTTCTAGACTTCACTTCAAAATAAATTAAATTGGGACTAGTGTTAAAATTTCTTTTCTTCAAAAATAGGTTTCTTCGTGAACCCTCCGCAAATTATCCCATTCATGGAATGTTTACGGGAATTTTAGTAACTAGGTTCCTTTATGAACCCTCCACAAATCATCCCCTTTGCGGAATATTTACGAAAAATTAATTGCCAGTTTTCACGGCAGGACACCGAGCCTTCCCCTTACTTTCTTCAAAAATTTCATGAAATTTTGACACTTGACCCGAAAAAGAAATGGAAAATGACTCAAATTCCATAAATCCAATATGATTTCAAATTTAAACTTCACTTTATAAATTTCTTTAAAACTTTATAAAATTTCAAATACTTTATAACTTCAAAAACGTCATAAAACTTCATGTACTTGGTTATTTTGTAAATTAATAAGGCTTCACTCCCACTAATTTAAAATTGAGCATCGTTCCTTCATAAATACTTCATTTTTATTTCTTCTTTAGTTCTTTAAAATTTTCATTTTCAAATTTCAAATAAATCGATTTCAACTTCATGCATGACAAAATATAATTTGCTATGCATATGCTACTTCGATGAATTAAATGCAAATGCTATGACTAAATCATTCATGCAACTTCAATTTATACTTCAAGCTATAAATCACTCATCTCATTTTTTTACTTGATAACTCATACATTTACTTCAAACAAATAACTCATTCGTCTCTATTTTCGTCCGTACAATACTTCATATACTACATGCATTTACTTCAGGCGAATAATTCATCATCTCGACTTTACTTCATCCTATACCACATATACTTTATATGTTTCAACTTCAAACAACTATATTCATCTTCAATAGTTTCATACAACTATCATTTACCTCATATGGCTTTAATTTAACTTCATACGACTTTAATTTACTTCAAAAACGTCAATTAACTACATATAATTTTAAATAACTTCATACGAATTCAAATTCTAACTTCATAATTGTACATATAAGGTACACACATAGACTCATGCATAAATTATTATTCTATAGACTACCCATGCCACGAGCTTATCTTCAAAAAACCCCAATTTGTCCCTCTTCTTCTCTCGTCGGTTTGATCTATCAAACGTGTCCGAATCACCTCAAATCTAAACATAAATATAATCTACTTATCATAAAGATGAAGGTATTCAACTTTAACATCACGCGCCAATGAGGCACAGAAATCTAGGTATGGTGAACAAATGATAGAGAAGTCATGGCTTACCTCAAAATGATCTCTATGTCAAAAGGTGCAAGAATCTATTCTTAGTTTTGAGATTGAGCTTCAGGAGCTAGATCCAATGGGCCCTTGAACTCCTAGGGTTCGTGGCTCTCTCTCCTTTCTCTCTTTTCTATTTGTTGAGTGTGAAAATAAGATCCTTTACTGCCAAAAATCTATTTTTATCCCTTCTGCTTCCGCTCGACCATACCATTCAAATGGAACAATCCTACCATTCGAACGCCTCTACTGTTCAAATGGTTCTAGGTACCATTCGAACGGTATCTCAAGACTGATAAAGCCCAGTCCAAAAACTGATAAAATGTTCTATTCGACTCCAAACTTTACCGTTCGACTTCAAACATCATTCCACTAATACTAGGCATTTAAAATACATATCCTAGGGTCAAAATAAAATACTTCTACATTTGTAAAAATTCTCATAAGGTCTCGACATCTTGTTTTACTACTATAGCCATACTAAACTTCAACTTCGCGATATGTTCTAAATTAACGTAATATTCTTCATATTTTGATACTTCTAAAATTGCATAACAACCTCATATACTTCATTTGGAAATTTTTCTAAGCCTCATAGCTACTTCTTATATTGCATACTTCGTTCTTCAACACTTAATGCACTTCATACTTCATTAATGCAATAATAATAAAATATGCTTCTATCATATTTTTATAAATGCGAAAAATTTATCTGGAATTTCCAGGACATAACAGTTCGAGCTTGGGTTGAGATATAGTAGAAATCATTGAGACATGGCAATGAAATCAACAATCTCACTCTCTGATCATGATCATGTACGGTCAGCTTCTTGTCTATATACGGACACTTGTTCATATGTTTTTTAATTCTTGTCTGTGTGCGGTAAAAATATTCGTGTATGGATAGACCTGCGACCTTATGTGAACAGACCTGCATCTGTGTGTGGACAGACTTATGTCCATGTGTGGTCACGAGTTCAGATGCAGTCAAAATCTTTTTGGCTATTTGCTTGCTTTTGATTCCTTAAACACTTAACACTAATTAGAAACATAATCGAGTATTAACTAAATGAATTATCTTATTTAGTTATTATCAAAATATATTATATTAAAAATAGGGTTAACATTATATAATTTGTGGGAATTTTGGTATATTTATTGAAGTATTTTTGTATTATTATTTGAGAAAAGGGATTTTATTTGAGAAAATATTTTCTGAAAAATTTATTCTAATTTTTTCTAAAATGTTTTAGTATAAAGTATTTTAAAAAATATTTTTAGGATAATTACGGAATTTTTGAGAAGAAAATATATTTTGGAGGAAAATTAGTAATATTTTGAGAATCATTTTAGAGAATATATTTTAAACATGTATATTTTAAATTAGACAAGTATGTTAATATTTTGGAATTTACATATATATGAGTATTTTCGGAATTTATGAATTTTATATATTGTATTTATAATGTAGACGGTGGTGTAGGAGCATTTCGAATATCAGACTGATTTCAGATCGAGGTACGAGTCAGATACTTTTATCTTATAAATGCTTTTACGGTACTATGAATAATATTTTTAGTTAGTTTTGGGTAATGGGATAAGTGTAGAGTTAGAGTAATTAACTGTTCTGTTTGCCATGTGATACATACATATATATATATACATACATACATATATATATATATATATATATTGTTGTTGTTGTGTCAGGGTAACATGTGTTTTGCAAGGATTTAAGATGTGTTGTTTCTCAACTCCTCAGAGATGGGACTTATGGGTTGGGTTTCGATTACCGAGTTCCGTGAGATATGTGCAGTAGACCTCAGTGAAGGTATGAGCTCCTGGGTTGCACCGAGTTACCTGAGATTGAGCCGCAACTGAGTTAGGGTGAGCTTGTATCATTTTGACATGCGTTACAATTCATTTTATTATATCATATTTGAGTTACGTTTAGACCGAATCACTAGATAGACACACGCCTTTCCTGATGACTACGACCGACTGCCTGTGAATATGATAATTAACATTTCATATCTATTACTGTGATAGTATGGTGTTAGATCCTTCCAAATAATTGTTGAGCATATTATTGTATTGGCATTTATAGTATACTAGTGTCTGACTTGTTACACATGGGCATTACAGAGGACCCAAAGGTGGATAAGAGTTAGAGGGGTTGTTGTGGCGGTACTCATTTTGTGTGCAGCAGTTCAGTTAATATCGAGTTTCAGGGTATTGTTGTATGATACTATTATATTACTATTTTGAGATAGTTGTAATGTGTTTTCCTTTTGTATTGCAAACGAGGCATTCGGTTATACTATATTATATTGTAGATGCTAACATGCGGGCTATATGTATTATCGTATTTTTATTGTATGGTTGGTTAGTCTATGTAGTTATAGACTGGTTATGTTGTACAAATGTAGAGATGCTAGCTGATTTTTTCAGTACATGTATATATAGTTGACGGGCTTTTTTAGTGAGTGGTTATCGTGTCTGTAGTTTTTTGCATTATTATCTATTATATTGGGTTGTGATAATTGGTAGTTTAATACTATCGGATCAGCTGTAGATACGCGATGAGTTTTCAAAAAAAAAAAATCCCCCAAAATTTTTACAAAAAAGTTTTAAATTACGTATTTAATTAAAGTTGGTTCGAGAGTATTACACAACTCATACTTAATTCAAACCCAAACAACTCTCAACCTAAATCAAACCCAACCCACAGTATTTTCAACCAAAACCTAACCCAATCCACAATCCAAATGAATCAAATTTTGACCAAACTCAATTCAACCCAAAATATATATAACTTACATTTCTATAAAACTAATTTGAAAAAAATTGTTTTGTTTAAATTTTTTCTTCCAAATAATTATTTTTCCAAAAAATTATTTTTTAACTAATTATTTTAAAAAATTAAAATAAATATTAGTTTTTGACCACCCCTTTATAATTTGGTTACGTACAATAAACAAGTTTCAAATAAAGTATGATTATGTTTGTTTGATTGTATTTTAAAAGTACATTAGTATTTTTTTTTTTTTTTGTTGGAGGTAAAAAAATATATTTTTAAGTAATACTTATAAGTATTGTATGTGTATTTAGTAGAAATTGAAAAACATATAATTTTTTGTATTGAAAAGTGTGAAAAGTAGTTAGTAATAGGGTAAAATATGAGAGAAATATATATTTTTGAAAAAAATAACAAAATTTTTACTTCTGCACAAGTATATTTTTGATATTTTTAAGTAAAAAGTATTTTATTTTACTGATGTAAACAAATAATATATTTTGTTTTCTACTTAAAAGTACAAAAGCATTACGTTTAAAATTCCATAAAAGAAGCCCAATATAATTGTTCACTTGAAATCAATTTTTTCTTTTGAATCCTTTCATAAAATTAGATAGTGCTAATTAATTAATATACTTCTATTATATTTTAAGCAAATTATCTTGGGAATATGAATGAACATGCCTAGTTATATTAACGGTGCAGACCCATGAACGTGTTTTATTTTTCTTATCACATATATTTTGGTTTATTTTTAATGTGGTAATAGTCTCATATCCAAAGTAGGCCCACGGTACCACAAACAAATATTTTTGCATTTTTTACTACAAACAAAAAATTGAGTTTGGCGTAAAAGAATATTGATTTATACTAGGAATTTAGTATATTTTTTAAAAAGTAAAGATTTTGATAATATAGATACAACTAATAAAGTATATTTATTTCGCTTTTAACCATTTACACCTGTAATGTTTAAAATATTAGTATTTTAAGGTATACTTGAAAAAATTGATTTCCCCAAAAACATGATCAATATAATATGGTTCTGTTGCGGCAAAAGTTTTTAATTAATGGTATTAAGTAGACACAAAACAAATAAAACGTGGACAATATAGAGTTACGGAGATAATAGAAATAAAAAATCATAATTCAAAACCAACCCACCCAAACCAATTGAACTCAAACCAACCCACAAACAAATTAAAAAATTTAGGTTTCAACCACAAACCCAACACACAATTACTTTCATCCCAACTCAAACCTTTCAACCACAAACCCAATACACAATTATTTTCATTCTAACTCAAATCAACCCAAATGCATTTGGTTTGGATTTTTAGTAGGTTAAGCCCTACATTCCAACCCAATTGGCATCCCTATCTCTAACCAATGTCCCTCACCCAATAGTTTCATCTCAGTCCATTCTTTGCACGCCCACTATACTTCTTGTATTCAAGCAAACTACTATAAGTCATAATCCCATAGGAGACAGCAGTCCTATTTCTAAACTTCACAGGGTCTATAACAACCTGGGAGTTGCTATTAATTTAATATTGTTATTTGAGTTATTTTAATATTATTATTTTCTAGATTTATAAATTACAATATTTTTAGATAGTGGCTACCGTTTGAACATTTGGTATGATATTCGAATGGCAGTTGGTGGCACACCAAAATTTGGACACCTGTTTAATATGTGTAAACTTACTTCACGCATCTTTTAACACAAAAGCATTTCACACCAACTATTTTAAATTCCAGAGAGAGGGAGAG
>MKEJ01106780.1:0-17252 GCA_001753735.1 Embelia ribes
TTAAATTTAAAAAAAAAAAAAAATATATATATATATATATATATATATATATAAAATAAATAAAAGGGTATAAACAAAACAAAAGTGATGCATGTAAGAAATGTCATCTTCTGCACCGGCCGTGTGGATGCAACCTGTACAATAACTATAAATAAAGACTCACAAAGCCGGCTAATTAACTTCATCGCATATTAAACTAGTGTCTGCGTATATAGGCACATCAAAGGGGGCGATTTCGAAATTTTTGTGGCATTGGTATAAAAATTCAAAATTTTGGCATGACCGTGCTTGATTCCGAATTTTCTATTAGTATTTTCATATAAAAATCAAAATTTTCAGATGGCACCTTCTACGTGCCCTTAGAAAAAAAAAAAAAAAAAGACAAACCCTTTGTATAGAATTATCAGTGGTACTGTGATTAAAATAATTTTTGAATAATAATAACAATAAATAATAAAATGAAAATAATACAAACAAAGATGTACAAACTAATAGAGCTTTCACTTTCATGTGAATATGATATACTAAATTATATCTCTTTTAAACACATGAGATTGTATATATGTAAATCATAAATACTTTAATTTGTAGGTGTGGGATAATTCTTACTACCCTTTTAAACACTCCAATTCAAAGCCAATTTTTATTCATACTATTTATGATTTTGATGATGTGAAAATGCTATTTCGAAGTTTGTACCATGAGCTTTAAAATTCACCTGATAACGGACAAAAATATTATGTGAACCTCACATAAAAATAGCTCAAAATTAGTTATTTTATGAAATTATAAAATTTCAAATAAATTTTGGTTCAACCACTATTTTTAATTTAATAAAACAACATTAAATGTTATCACTCGAGTAAATATTATTCCTTTGGGCCAAATGTAGTCCTAGTTTCTAACCAAGAGGAGAGTAGAGATGTAAGCATGGAAGCATCATATACTTAAGTTTAACCAAGTATTTTGGTTGTTAGAAAGTAAATACGAAATTAAATAAGCCGCTAAATCATCATCATCTAATTGTTATTTTTTGGGATCGGTAAATGTATTTATTTAATTTGTTTGACGATATTTTTTTTTTTATTATTTTGACAAAAAGAATCATCTAGAAGATCTATCTTCAAAAATAGGGTGAAAAAAATACTTATGTGGGACTGAGTTTTTTCCTATCGAATCGAACATCCATTTTGTTCGGCCTCGAACAAACATCAACACTAGCTCGCTCTCTAGGTGTCGACTAAATATAACACCATCAAACATAAGTTGGTTTAAATGTTTATCAACCTCGACAAACGTTAACACGTGCTCGGTCTTGTTGTCTCACTAAGTACAACACTACCATGCCTGAGTTTCAAATGTTTATTGGAACACGAAGAGTACGTAGAGATCAAATGAATGAACTAATGTGGATAATTGGGTGCATGAATTTGTTGTTAGTCCGTTTATTAGCCGATTATCTAATTTATAACTTCCAGCTAATAACTACGATTGTGTTTCACAATCTTGTAAAACAATAAATTGAAAACATTTTGTTCATATTAATATTTGCCCTCACAAAAAAAAGTTATATTTGGGGTACAGTCTTGTAAATCAACAAATTGAAGACATTTTGTACATATAAATTTTTGCCCTCACAAAAAAAGTTATATTTGGGATACAATTTTTCTTTTGCCTCACACTCAATATTGTTGCGAGGGATTTTCCTATTTGGCTTAGCTGAGACATTGGATAACAAAATTTTCTCATCTTTGTATATTTCCATAGACAAATATTCGCCTTCAAAAGAGATGTGAAAAGGGTTATTTGATTTCGAAATATATACTTACAAATCTAAATCTAAAAATTTATTTGTGGTTGCAATTTGAGATGTATAAGTTGACACATTCTTTTCGGCATATTGAAAAATAAAAATTTGTGACTTGCTGTCACACGCAACTACTAGACAATTTCAAATGACCATTTCCAAATGTTGTAGTGCATCGCATATGCCTGGCTAGTTACCATTGTTGAGCCATACATGTTTGTACGTGTGATTTCTCGGTCACCTTAAAAATATCTTATGGCTAAATCATTATCCGTGGAAATGAGAGTTAAGGAAAATAAAACAAGTATTTAGCTAATTAATGATGGAAAATATTCAATCACTATCCGTCCAATATACTTTCTAGGGGAAGCAAAATTCGGATTTTCGAACCTAAAATTTGGTACCTGATACGAATTATCAGAAATTCAGGTTCGAGTTCAAATTTAAAAAAAAAAAATTAAATACTTCGGGTAATTCGGATTCGGATAATTTGGATAAATATCCGAATTACCAGAATAATGAAAGGATGTGGTTATAACATCGTTTTATGTATATAATTCGGGTTTGAGTTTTAGTCTAATTCGGATTTGGTTTGATTTCGGGTTTCTCATTTATAATTCGGGTTCAAATAATTTAGATTCGAAAATCTCATTTTTTTTTTCCGGTTAATTCGGATCCGGTATTTCCGAATTAACCAAATGCTCACCCTAATACTTTGGGGTTGCTGTTTCAAGTAGGCCTGGACCAGATCAAACATCTTATTCGATCCTTTGATTTTGAGCATGATAAGTCCAGGGGAAAAATTGTTAAGAAAATCCCTGATATTTTACACTGTAATCTTGTTCAGTTGAAGTAATAAAGATTTTGGCGGTGATCCTATACTGTTAAAATATATATATTTAGGGGAGATGACAATATTAATAACTATTTCACAAGATCAAAGCCTCGACTCTTTTCAAAATTACTAGCTGGTATCTTGAAATATTATGCGCATTTCAATTTAATCTCATGCGACAAGGATTTGCATAATTATATGCCCTTTAGCATATATATTGATCACAAAAGCTTGTTCATTGATACAAAATTATCAGACTTATAGATAAAAAAAATTACGAAAATACGAACGGATTGAAGATTGGAAATTAGAGCATCTCTTTTGCCTTCTACGTGAAAGATCTGGCGACAGATCGAGGAGAGCTCTATAGCAAAGCGATGGGCAGCCCAACCAATTACATTCGGTTGGTTGATTTTAAAATTAAAAATTGAAATCAGATAAAAAAAAATTTCATTTAAATTTTGTATTAAAAGTGATATGACCTATCGAATGATAGCCTGATAGGCATCTCCTATACGCGGGAAAACCCTCTTCCGATTTCGGCGCCAAATTCAATTTACACCAAATTTCCATCTTCTTCCCCCAGTTTCCTACCTTTCTCTCCCTCCCTCTCTCTCTCTCCCCCCTCTCTCTCTATATATATATCTATATATATATGTATGTATGTATATAGATCCGCCACATAGCATACACCAATGCAGATACAACTAAAGTGCAATTGCGGGGACCAGAAGTGCCCAGAGTGGGCCATAGTCGAATTGCAAGGTGTAATCGAACCCCAATCCGCATTCAAAGACCATACTCTCCAAAACCTCCAGATCGGCCTACTCTGCCGCACTTCTTCTCAGGTTAATTGTCGATCGTTGGATTAAAAATTAATGGATGAGATTAGAACATTTGAATATCGAATTACTCGCTTGAAATTTAACTGTTAATTTAATAGCCTATCATGTTTCCTAGCTGCTACTAGTTTGCTAAGAGTGCTTTAGCCCCCACTAATTTTTTTGTCAAAATTTTTTGTGTAATTTTAGCATTAAATTTTAGTGTGTATATAGTTGTTTTTATTTAGTTATAGCCTCTGTATAACTAAATTAGCATTTATTTTTCGAATAAATTGTTAGAGCATTCCCACAGGTCTTTCTAAATTAACATTTATTTTTCAAATGAGAAATCAAAGAGTAGAAATGTGCCACACCGGTGTTCTATATTTTTGTTAGTTTCTTTTTTTTTTTTTTAAAGGCTACAATAGATTTATTAATAGGAAAATCCATTATTCATATTTTGTCTCCATTAAAAAAATAATTATTTCCTAAAAAACTACGAAACACTAGTTAAAATCCAGGAAAACACATTTTTTTTTATTATTATGTTATATATAATTATGGTAGTAATTATTGTTCCAAATTTATATAAAGAATGGTTTGGGCTATTTTTAAAATGTATATTAGATTGGTAGAAATCAAATGAGAAAGGCATATATTAATTCTTTTAGCACCCCTTCGTTTTCACTTTTTCCATTCTCCCCAATTTAAGGGAAAATGATACACGTATAGACACTATAGATAATCATGTACTGAACTTGAACAAAGCATATGATTAGACCCTGATTTTGTTGCTAAGGAAAAGATAAACGCACATGATCTAATCACCAGGTGTCTACACAGTCTATGTACATAATTTCCTGTAAGTTTATCATGGCTTCTAATTTATTTACGCCTGTTGTTCCCTGATATTAATTATTCAATGTTTTTCTTTTCTGGGCTTTTTGATCTGCTGCAGGCGGATTATACTTTTACTGTGGGGTACCATGAGCTGACTGGGTCGAAAGTAGCCTTGAAGAAGCCGTTGCTAGTGCTGAAGAAGATGAGGCAGTCTGACCAGGATGAGGGTTCACCAAGGGTAGAATTGAAAGTTGCGGGTGTCATCAGGCACAAGATTTTGTTCAAGACTAGACCTAAGGCCCTCATCTCTAGTAAGTCCCAATTTTCCGTTCTTGATACTTGTATCAATCTGAATTAAATTAGATTTAGTCTTTCTTGCTCTTATGTGTACATAGAATGGATAGTGACGGACTGAATTTTGGTTTGGTATTTCTAACAATGATTTTGTTGGTTGAAACTAGTCTTGGTTTAGCATGGGATTTTAGTGGATGCTGTTTCGGGTATTTGTTGGATTTATAGTAGTGAGATGCGTCAAATGCTTGGTGGCTTTGGTTCCTGGCTATTGGTCGACTGGTTGGATCCAGCCGAATATCCCCAATGCTTTAGTTAGTGGCCTGCCCAAGAGAAAAAAAAAATAAAGGAAATATGTCATCGCTAATCCATTCCATTTTATCTAGGAGCATTTGTACAGTACTTATACTCCGCCTTTGTGAGGACTGGTGGTTATGGGGGCAAGACGTGATATGTGGTTACACCAGCCCGTGTGAATGACATCTTCGATTTTCCATGTTTACCATTTGTTGCGGCGATCTGAACTTTTCTCTCTGTGATACCAACTTGGCTACTTGTGATTTGGTTACTTTAGTATTTCCATCTCCATTTATGATAGTTATAACTTTGTTCATAAATATGTCTCCCGGTGGCAGATATTTGAATTGTTTTTGGAGGTTATGCTGGAAAAATAAGTTTGACATCAAAGTTGCGTCTTCTCGTTCTGAGGCATTTTAAATCAAATCAAATGGCATGAAGGTTCTTATTTCTCGATGATGCAATTTGTGCAAAGAGAGCAGAAGTTCAGTTATGCATTTTAGAGAGCGTAACATACACTGTTGATCATTTTCTGTTCGCTTAAAGTTCTAAGACAGATTAGCCATTTCTTGTTTATTTTCAGCATTCAGTATCTGATAACTAATCTTTGCTTGTATAGTTAAAACCATAAGGAAAAAGCCTGCTTGCCCCATAGAAGGATGACAGCTTTTTTGTTACTTTTCTACAACTACCTAGGATAAGATTCTTTTTTCTTGAGAGCTCAGTAGAAACTGTTTTCATGTTCATTCTCTCAGCGGGTGATTGACTTTTCAATTGTTCAATATTTAAGCTGGATGATGAAATAAATAAGCAAAATTATTGTTGTGTTTCTGAAAGAAACCAATTAATCCACTTTTTGTCATTTATAGTTTGTCTAATATCATTCATTTAGCGAAACAGATGTATCTAATCATTGTTTAATCTCAGTTTTCTTGATAGTATCGGAAATATAGTCATTGAGTGCTCCTTTTTTTGTGCAGAACCGCAACCAGTTGCCAAGGAACGTGTCTCTGCACCAGTGGCTAAGTGATTAAGATCCTTCAGTGATACTTTATCCGAGCGAAACCATGTAAAGAAATACGAGGGTCAGTGTTGAATACCCTTTCAACTTGATTGTCATCGTGTTTCCGACTATGATTTTTCAAAGAATTATCACCTATTTGGTTTAATTGGGATATTTCTTTCCTAAGTTCTTCATTTATATTGCCTTCATTTTGTATAAATATCCATTGGATTCGTAGCAGTACTGTACTGAAAACCGGATTGATCTGAATATTCTTTTATAAATTCTCATGTAATTATAAGAAAATCACCCTCCATTTGAATGACAGTAACACTGATTATCAACTATGTTTGGATAAGTTGATTTACTTGTATCACACGTATCGAGTATCTGGTTCGGTCCTTCTGAAATCATCTGCAGCATTCTATCGTAAGAGTAGTATTCATTAACTCAGGGTGAGGACTGGTCTTAAAAATCAATAACTATTTTTCCCAATTCAAAACACAACCTGCACTGTTAGTGTCGCAAATGTTTTCATCAGGATGTTAATTGTATTCCCTTATTTCAATTTCATAATTAAATCATAGCGCTATGCAGATGACACAACTGAGTCTTCCAAGTTACTACGACAAGGGTAACCCTGCACAATCACTGATTAAAAACTTTAATTTCTTTGCAAAATTGCAAACAACTTGATGATAGTTCTTCTGAACAAGCCATTAAGGATTGAACACAGGACTATAAAAGTTTTTAAGTATATATAAGCAATTGGCCTAAGTAGAGAAAAGCTGAAAGAAAAGAAAACAAACATGAAGACAATACAAAATTTAATATATATGGACTGCAGCCTCCTTGCTAGGGCCTTCCTCTGGAGGGTTTTCCTAAAACAAATGCATATATAATTATCCTCTCAATAGCAGATCATGGGCCTGGGATGCCAGCTCGGGCTCTCAGCTGTTCTGTTCTCTTGCTTCTCTCCATAACTTCTACAAGCCATTTCACGCTTTCTTTGATTCCCATCCTGCAATTATGTTCCAAACACCGGTTTTCACTTTCTGGCTTTTTACCATTTAATTCTGCTAATGGGGTAAACCAAGGAAACATAACTATATGTGCAACAATGTGTCCAACCCAAAAGGATAAAAAAGTATAATCATTTAATTCTTTGGTGTGTTAACTAGTTCTTTCTGTTACTTTGCATACAGAGGTTATCTACTACATAGAGAGCACTGAAATCGAAGAGATGTATTCTTACCCTTCATATGCTGAAACGGCTTCAAATGTGTAAGACCTTTCGTCCAGTTTCTTGAGATCTAGATATCGAGCAAGCTCTTCAACAGATACAGCATCAGAAAGATCCTGGCATTGAAGGGGCATATCAAGAATATGACTCGTATAAGTATATCGAAGCTAAAAAATTTCAGAAATTTCATAAGAAACTCTTGTGAAGTTTTTGTAACCATTTTCCCACTAACTACAGAACCAAATAAACAACGAAATAGGATCGATAGACCATAAACATGTATTGAAGAAAAGTCACAAACCACCAGTCATAAGCGAACGATATATTGACCAACCAAAGTTCAACTGAGTCAATAGAGAACTGTCAATGTACAAATTAATTGCAATATATGGATGAAATGCCAAGAAGATGTAGCCTTTGCGTGTAGGGAGACTAGTTTTTGTAATGCCAATGAGTCTATGGAGTGATCTCAGATGGGCTACAACGTGTGCATATCAAATCCATTTTAAAAGGTACAAACTATCATTTGAAATTCATGATGTCCAAGGTAATGCAAATACGGATTTCAAATCAGAACATTCATGGGACTACTCCTAACAACATGCACATAAATGTGCAAATATTTAGGCATTTCGAATCAAATTACCCAAACGAAGCCTAATATTATATTAATCACACCCCATAAGCTTTTACCATGTTATTAATAGAATTGATGTTAGTAGAAGAGAGCACGGTCTATTCACCTGCTTGTTTGCTAAAACCAAAAGTGGGGCTCCTTGCAGATCTTCATGTCGAAGAACCTTCTCTGAAAACCAAATAGAGATATTAGGGAAGCACAGCACCTGAAATAAACTACATAGTTTTCTAATTTCATTTGCCAGATATTCCGAATCAAATCATGAGGTCGGTAGCAATTCTTGCACAAAATCAATTCCAGAAAATACGTACCAAGAGCAGATTTTGAATCTTCAAAACGAGATGGGCAAGCAGCATCCATCACGTATACTACAGCATGCGCCTCTTCATAATATTTTTCCCAGATTGAGCGAAGACCGGGCTAAAGAGTACAAGTCTTGCATCAGTGACTATTAATTACCGCACAGACTTGAAAGACATACACTCACACACCCCTATATATATAGATAGGCCTAGGAAAGTCTCCTGCTCCTCTACCATAACCCGGTAAAACATTTGTCAAAACAAACCAACTACTTTTCTCATACTTTAAGCTGATTTGACATTTCAAATACTGCAAACATGCATGAAATTAACACTGCATTTCAACACTGTAGAGTGAATATTGAAATCCATCTTTAAGCTAAAAGCTATTTCTTAATGGCACAGCTGGAGCAGAAAATGGCTCGAAGTACTACATAGCAAATGATATCATATTTAACGATAACAAGAGAAATGTTTCTGTGCCTTTGAAAAGGTAAAAATCGGACCTCTAATCATAGAATAATATGAATACCTGTCCTCCCAGGTCCCAAAACACTAGCTTTGAATTCGAGACTTCGATGCGGCCAATATTTAACCCCACAGTTGGTACAATCCTATCAGGAGGCAGGCCTTCCGAGTTTGAGTATTGTGCTTTCAACTTCTCCAGAAAAGTCTACACCAATAGCATTATGAAGAAAAAGTTACAAAAAATTATCTTAAAGATGTTTTAGCATTTAAAAGTAATACAGTAGTAATGTGTTCGTGTTTAATGTCCATATCCATGCTTTGTAAGCCGACTTGATGTTACCTATCATATTAGACAAAAACAAGAAACAACACACATACTCATCTTTTTATCTGCTCGAGGGATCAAATAATGGGATTTCAAAAACTCAAATGAGA
The DNA here is from genome assembly GCA_001753735.1 of Embelia ribes. NCBI lineage: Eukaryota > Viridiplantae > Streptophyta > Magnoliopsida > Ericales > Primulaceae > Embelia > Embelia ribes. The sequence continues at coordinate 8,980 of MKEJ01106780.1, forward strand.
AACTAAAGCAGTTGAAAGGAATAGTGGAAGAAAATTACTGTTTTTCCAGCCTTGTCAATTCCGAGAATCAGAACATGAAACTCAGTCTTCGTAAACATGTACTTCCACAGCCCGTAGAATAATGAAAACATCTCTAACTAGTTTAATTTATCTACAATCTTTTTCCCTGTAACCTTCAGAAAGAGGAGAAGCAGACTTCTTGTCACGTGACTAGATTACCCTTGTGCTCGTTATTTAAGTATCTGGAAGAACAAAAGTAGCCAATATTAAGAGCATAAAAGATACAGACTTAACTATTTCAAACAAATGGTAGAGCAAATCTAAAATATTACACCTTTACTGGCTCAGACCTAAAACAACTTCATAAATTCAAAGGGTTAAGTTCTTTTGTAAAAAGCAATCACATGTAAACGGAAGCATAAAAAGGTTTTGCTATGTGATTGGCTCTCACTCAAAAGTTTCAACTCAAATCTGAATTTATACTTTAGCAGAAATTACGTCCGAAGGCTCAAACTAAAATCACCAATCTATAGGAACTTTGTGATATGATCAATTATTTCTATCTCACCCTTCTTTCAGACAACAGCTTTGCGCAACAGTGTCCCCCCTATGCATCTATGAACTCTTAGTTCGTCATATTAGCTCTAAAGTACCAAAACTATGGCTGGAAAATAAGAAAGAAAGCATCGACTGCGCTAAAAACAATATCTCCACTGAAGACATTAAAACCCTTGATCATCATCTCATCATTAGTAGCTCTAATCTAGTTCAAATCAACAACCACCACCACCAAGCCTAAAGCTCTGGGGCCAGCTATTCTCGTTCATATCAATGGCCGCATAACGAGATGACCAAATGACACTAACAAAAGAGCTCCATCCACTGTAGATACTTGTCAATCAATAAAGTGAAGGTGTGTCAACCCTAAATTCCCGCATACCCATTTTTAATTTGATATTAGTCCTATTTTATTGGACCGTTTCTTGAATTTCTTAAAAACTTTAAAAATACATCACCACAACCAAGCTTCAAAATCAATAACTTTGGGTCGGCGAAATGGAACCAAAGCAAGATATCATGTTGCGTAGGTAACGAGAGTTTTCTTAAGCTACTTGTTCCTATCTAAGGCACGTGTTCATCTATTTTTCCAACACATGCACGTTTCTAGTGGTCATCATCTTACCCTACCTTTTCGTTCTCTTCCGAAATTAATATTCTCGCCCATTCTACCTAGTGCACACTCAGATCTACCCCAAACTTCTTGTTTCCTTCCCACATTAATATTCTCGCTTCTTCTAACTGGTCCACGCACAGGTCTCCACAATAGATACCCGAACCACATTAGAAAAAATCACTGCTTGCGGTAATCAGTATGGTTTTTGAAAATTGTAATCTTTACATTACCAACAGATATACGAGGGAAAAAAATGCTAGCGTATTTGTTTCTTTATCAGAATCAATTCAATTTTGAGGGATCTAGATCTTATACAAAATTGCACCTGAACATAATCAAGAAGTATAACAATACAATCAATAAATCATCTCAATATAAGAAAATGAACCCAAAGATCCAGATTAAAAAAAAAGGGAAAAGGAAAATAAACTAGGCAATGAAATATAAATTTGCATACAACCTTGAGTATTACTGCATAAAAAATGGAAAATTCATACGTGTGCGGAGATGGGTTATGCTTCTCTCTCTCTCTCTCTCTCTCTCTCAAAAGTAAGGGGAGATCAAAAGCTTGTGCTCTCCCTTCGATTCTCTCTCTCTCGTTCTTGACATTGAGTATACAATTTCCTATCTTACCCTTAGGCCTGTGTCGAACTACTTTCTTACCAAAAACTGTATTGACCATTTAAAAATTTGCTATACCTATTTATTTCTAATTTTTTAGCTCAAGTTAAAAATATTTTACAAGTAAATATTTGTAGAATTAGAATTTTATACATATAAATTATTTAGTATTTTTATATATATTATCATTCAAAATGTGTGAGTCATTCACAATGTATCACACAATATTTGTGTAAACTTATGTTCTTTAAAAGATTGTATTAACATAAATACATATTCATTGTAGCACATTTTAATATGTAGTATGCAGAAAATGTTTACATATTTATATATATATATAATCCTCATTAATTTTTGCATGAAACTATTATTTCCTTTTCTAATAAAATTGCATATTAATTTTTTTTTGTTTTTTAATTATCTTTGTCTCTTGTTAGTAGTTTAGGCAACTTCTCCTCTTTTATAAAAAGAATGAAAAAAATTACATCCACCAAAAATATAAAAATTGGTACACAAGTAGGATTTAAAACCATGACATATATACTTGTGTGATAATTATTTAGTGAGGCTCACATACTTAATGCACACGTATTGTAATATAAATTCCTATTTTTATAATATCCTATATATCGCTGGTGGATAGAAAATTTTCTTAAAAAATATTTATATAATATATGCGTAATATTATGTTGTACTTTTCATAGTAGAAAAATTAATGTATGTTATTTTGAAATTGGTATTTCATGAAGGAAAACAAAATTTATTTCAATAAAGGCCGATGAAATGCTATTGTTAATTCTTCTACTTTACAATTTATAAATCACGATTTAGCAAAATTTTTATCACGGATAGAAACTAGATTTTTAGAAAAAAGAGGCAAGATTTTCTCTACAAGTTTTTCAATATTTAAATTAGATATTCATATTTTTTATAAAACAAATTGTGTTTTCGTAATCATATGACATTCTTTATTGAACCTAAAACTATAAAGGCCATTGAAATTTTTTAAAAGAAATATCTGAAATTCAATGAGAAAAAAATTTTGAAAACTAATAGTAAGACTTATTATGTAGTTCTTTCTTTTCCAAACAAACTATATGAATTCAAAACTCATTTAGAAAATAATAATAATAATACTAATAGAGTAAATACCCATACTCGTAATAAGGGATTGCAAGCTAGGGTAAATTGGGAAAACCACAAAAACCCCTCTGGAAATAAATAAACGCCAATCGTGTAAATTCAGAACTGGAAAACAAAAACTCGCAACAAATAAAGATAACTCAGAAAATCTTTCATTCACAAATTGCAGAGGTATGAATCTCTCTCTACTCTATCTATATGCATAATTACATATGTATCTATGTGTATACTCATTTATTAATCGTTCTTTTCACAAATTGGGCATTTTTCATGTTTTAGGTTACGTTTTAGAATATTTTTGCTTCTCAAGTATATTATTTCGTGTAATGTCCTTTGTGATTTGCGAATTGTTTGTAACCAATGTTGCAAGGAGCTGCTTGTGGTTTCTGTAGACCATACCAATCAGAATCCGATATTTTCGGGCAATTTGTGAAACAAAATTCTACATTTTAAAAATGTGAACTTTATTGTGTACAATAGAAATATACAAGGGAAGAGAGAGAATATTAATGTTGGTTGAAGGAAGGAAAGGTAGGGGTAGAGCTCCAAAAACGTGACATATATTAGGATGGTTGGTAAAGGTTTGCCAGGGGCATCCCCCTAATTTTGAAAAATACTCTAATTTTCGTGTAAGCAATTTTAATCTGTCTTTAGCCCCCCAACCCTAACTCACCTGCCCACACGTACAAATAAGTTTTTTAGATCTTGATAATAATTTACACGAGGTTCAACACTCCCCATTTTCAATTCCTGTAGGATAGTAAATGAGCAAATTGACTTAGATAGGAACGAGTGGCATGTAAAGTTCTGATTAACGACGAAAATTCCACATTAACGACTTAACTTGTTATCTTATTTTGGTTCCATTAATCTGACCTAAATGCTTAGGATACAAGGCTTGGACGATAATGATGACGACAACAATAGAGCAGGTAAAAGTTCTGGGGCTAAGTCTGTCTCATGCTACCCTTTTTAGAAAAATATAAACTTTAGTCTTTTGAGCTCTCAAATATGCCACGAGTGTGGGGTCTGGTTGGATATAACTAAATAAATGTCGTTGTCCTTAACAGCTCAAACTTTAAGGTTAGATACGGTGTACAACTTAACAAGGGAAATAGGGACATGGTTTAATTTGGAGATTTTGATTTGGTTGCTCTGCTTTTCAGCTACATGTTAGATCGACCCTATCTATGTGTTTTCCGTAGTGACTTACTGAAGAGAAGTGTTCTTTAAAACGGTAATATATGTTGTCACCATATTTGATGTAGTTGAAAGAATGGTAATGTAAGGCTAGTGTCTGTAGGTTTGTACTTTTTTTTATCCTTTCATGCTTTATCATTTTCTTCTATCCGACCCACACAAGGTTGATTGTGCTAGCTCCTCGAGACTCTTGGATAAAGGGATTTTAGCATCATGTGAGAGATGATGTGATGGCATTAGTCTTATCTAGAAAGGGCGAAAATAACTGTGTTAGTTTTTGCATAATAGTTTGGTTCTGGTATAATGGAGTCTATGCATTAGTCTCAGCCATTGGCTAGTGAACCCCATAGTTTGTTGTAGCTTCTGAGGTGGTGCAATTATGCTTTGTCCTTTTGTGCGGATAAATAGAGAGAAAGAAGACAAAAATGTTTAATCGGTGGGAATCCATATATGTGTTTACGCTAAACTAAGAAAGGATGAGAAAATTTATAATGAAGCCTGTGTGACACTGGAGAAGATATGAATGCCCAGGCATACGTAATGTATAGCTTTGTAATATATTATGAAGTAAACTTGATGGCTTTACCTTCTATAATGGTTTGAGTGAGCGAAAATGCTCGAACTTAAGCGACACAAACTTCATGGAAGTTTTGAAACCTATCAAAATTTAATTGTCTTTTATGCATGGATACTTTTAAATTAACTATATTGTGTTTTTGTGCTTCCTTAAGCTTTAGTTGTGCATGTTTACTTTTATTGCAACCAAAGGCTGTTTGGTCTTCAATAGTACTGCTTGATATGTTTGAGTTAGAAGTCTATTATTATTTTGAACTCCTTGAAGCATTTCAACATCGCTGTTATATAAGATATAAAAATAGTTTTTTTTTTATTTTTTTTATGATGTTGTCGCCTTATTTATATATCTTTGTATTGCAGGATATTGAGAAAATTTGCCAATTAATTTGTGTGCCTTGGGAATCAGAACACCACGAGAAGGATGAAGTAATACACTATATGCTCTTGCAAAATTTGTGGCGTGTTACTATTCAGGTTCATGTATGTGTTTTTTGGGTCAAAAAGCCAACTGCTAAAGGATTAGGATAGCTACCCCGTAGTCATTGGCTTGTGTAGGCTAAATGTTGACAGATCCCACTTTGGTTAAAGTTTCTGTTCTCCTCCACCTGAGATTGACTGGCCACATATAATGTATAGTCACCCCCATAATGATCTCCAAGCGGCTCATTTATCCAACCGTAAACCTATGTTCCCTATCTTTCCTTAGTTTTATCTATTTTTTTCCCTAACGGTGTATTCTGTTTTCTTGCAAATCATTCCTTTGGTTTTATAGTTGTCCGACAGTTTTTGTGGAGATAATTTTTGAAGGTCTTTGTAATAGTCCGATAATTTTTATGGAGACAACTCTTAAATCATTCACTGTTATTACCCTCCCCGATTATAGCATGCCATTTAGCTTATATGGGATGTTCCCTTCTTTTTCTATCTTTTCATCTTCTTTTCCGAGATCTTATTCAGCTTCATAATTATAGACTTCAAAGCTGAAGGCAGCTCCGGTTGATTCCTAGCTCCGTCTTTGGGGATATTCTCTTTTTATGATCTTAATTGCTTCTTATTTGATCATTGGACTGCTCATTAAAAGGAATTTTTGTGCCTTTCACATCCTTGGGAAGTCAGAAGTGTTCTAAAACATTGGTTGGTTAGTAATTTGAGCTGATTATTAGGGGGCTAGTGCTGTTGTGGGTTTATTCTTGACAGTTCATAATTGCTTTTAGAGCCCTTTTGTTTGTTGCTCAAAGCTAAGAGCTCTGTAGAGCCCTGTCCATGTTTTTGTATTAATGACTTTAAGTTTTGATTTCAAAGTTGGATCATTTAATATGTAAAAATTTTCTTCCATTTGTTTGTCATTGCTGTTGTGGTAACTTGGTATGTGGTGCAATATAAGCACCAAATTTCTGTATAATTTTACTATTTCTAATTAGACCATGAGTGAAGCTTCATAGAATTAGGTGTTATTCTTATATGGAGCGCACTGTGATTGTTCTGATGTTATCTGTTTCATGGTTCCCAGGGGACGCGTGCGGTGGAATGAGGCTAATCTTGGTGAAATTGAAGCTAATAAACCTGTGAGACAGAAAATCACTGAACCAAAGACCCCATATCACAGAAGAATTGATAATGATGGTACTGTTTATACTTAAAACTTGTGCTTCTCTATACCTGTTATGCATTTGTTTTCTCACAAGTGCAAATTTGTCACTTTGCTTTTTCTATCCAATGGTTTTTACAAGCTCGCATAACACGATAATTAGTATAATGCTGAAACCTTATACTCTCGATGTATGTCTTTTGGGGGATTGAGCAAAACTGGACGCAAATTTTTTTGGTATGGAGAAGGATGTGGCTTTTTTTTCCCTATTTACTTTTGAAACTTTATTGTTATTATAATCTCAAGATGATTATGCAGAATCACTTTCCCCCGAGCGAGGTGGTTTGGAGGACGACACCATGGATGGTGAGTTCATAAACTCTGGTTTGGGTGATGGGGCCTCTTCTAGTGGGAAAAAAAACCGTCCCCCTTCTGGTTGGGCATCATCTGATGACGAGTACGACCATATGGATCAAGATGATGAAGGTTTAATTACATCCTCAGCTAAAAGTGCTTTCCATGCAAATGTTTCTCGATTGTAATGCAAATTTTATATTGTTGTTGATGCTTTGTTATAAACCGAGTCTGCTTAGGAATTTTGAATCTGACATTCATTGATTTTCTGCGAGTGTTTTTATTTGTACTCGAATATTTTCAAAGTGCAACACAATATGTTAAAAAGTTGAAAGAATATCTCCTCAATCTGGCACTAGGTTCAGTGATTTTATGTGCCATGTTGTCGTGTCAGATAACGAGACGGATGATGGGAGCGGCATGAGTTTCCAAGAGCACAGACGAACACATTACGATGAGTACCAGAAAGTGAAAGAACTTATGCAGAATGGGTCCAACATTGAAGATGAAGTAGACGAAAACGATGACAATGGGAAAATGGAGGAGACTTCGATCTCTTCAGTATCGCCAGCAGAAAAATGAAATTGGCAGATGTTTATGGCAGCTCAAATGTCCGTCGCCAACCTCGTGGGCCCCCAACCAATGGTGCTTAAATCATAGTCAATTGTTCTCAAAAATCGACCTTCATGCCCCCCTTGTTCTAATGCCCTAACATTTTAGTAACTTTTTCATTTGTGAATCTAAAATTGGAGTTGTAGAAATATTATTTGGCGGGTGGATATGCCTTTTGTTACGATACCATTCGAATAGTACAATGTTCTCTAGTCTCAGAGTAATTCGCTTGCACTGCTCGTTCTGATATTCTCATGCTTACGCAAGGTACATGCATCCATGCCTGTTTGTTCTAAAAGCGTTCGCTTCTCTGTCTGGTATGTGGTATACGAAAAGGTAAGTGGCGAGGCTACTTGGGAGCCCCTACCTGAAAGATGTGGGCTATTAATTTTCATATCAGTATCTGATATTAAATGTATGATATCACATAAATTTAAATGAAATATATATATATATAATTTCAATCACTTATTTAAAAATTAATAGTCCAAATTAGCCTATTGGGTTGGTCTGAATTTGCCAATCCCATTGAAATTGGGGGCGAATTTGTCATTCTAAAAAAGTTTTTAAAATGTGAAGCTCTTCCTAGGCGTGCTACTTATCATGCGTGGCGTGGACCCACAGGCCTATAAGGCTGCTATGAGTAGTAGCACATGTGAATAATGAGTAGTATATGTGAATAAATTAATCCATATACTCGTATATTGTTTTCTTTTAAAAATATTACTTTAATAATATAATTGTGGCAATAAATTTTCAATAATTAATTTATGCAATTGAGTGAAAATAAACAAGATATTTTTTAAATATACTATTAGATTAGTTAAAATTATATTTCATTTATTTTTCTTCTTTGGAGGCATAAGCTATGTTCTTCCTCTAAAACTCTAACATTGTAGTCATTAATGTATAATAAAATTGTACGTAAAAATAATAAACATGCAAATCATGAATAAAACCATTTAAATTAGTAGAAAATATTAAATAAAAAATAATTAATATTTT
>MKEJ01106781.1:0-11900 GCA_001753735.1 Embelia ribes
GCACTTGAACTTGAAGGCCTATCTGCAAGACGCATACATTCACCCAGTTTTCAAAGGAGATGAATTTGAAAAACGAATGGCTATAGACGAAGAAGAGGAGAGCCCACTTATCCCGACTAAGAGGGTCTCTCAGAGAGGGAGTAAGCACCAGTCTATTAGCAGTTCTCTGTCCGTCTTGGAGATGTTAGAAAATGTGGGAGATCTTATTTTAGAATAATTTGTTTTTCAAGGTAGGTTTCACCATATTTAATCATGCCTTGAAATTAATCGGAGCTGTAAATTGTGGGCATTTTAACCCGTCTTGTTCAAATATAACATTGATACTATAGAAAACTCATAGTGGACAGCTAATTCGGCATGCTGCTGTAAATATTTTTATGAGTATCAAATTATGCTGAACAAAGCTTCAATCCATCACATTAGTTATAGATTTTAGATGATATTACCAAAGAGTTTCCAGAAAATATATCTAAACCAATTTAAGTCGATGACCGATGAAGCCCAAGCTTTTACATATCGAATATATGCTGCAACCATCGTTTTCTCGTGCAGCTAACCTTAGTCATTAAGGAGAGGGAATCCCTTCATATCCTCCCTTTTTCTTCCTATCCTAGGATTTATGGAAGAATCGGGGATTGCCAAGCACATTCGTTGCCAAAAAGCTCACAGCTGTTGGATAACAATCATTGATTGAGATTAAAATGTGTAAATATTAAGTGTGACAATTGGAATTTTAAATACTAAAATCCCAACAGCTTGCTTTTGGTACAAGGCCTCCGAGAATTTAAGTCGTGTAGGGGCCGATAAAAAGGCACTCAAGTGCTTGACCCTTCGAAGTTGGGGGTTAATATCCTAGTATTTTTCTAGCAAAGTGGGCTCACCGAATTAGAGTTGTCTATTACTCATCTTTTATAAGGTACAAAGATGAAGGCGAAAACATTGTTAAACGCCTAGAAGAAGCTTATCAGAACATGTTGGATTGGCTTGTTGAGAATGTCAAAGAGCTTGTCCTCTAATTTTAGCTATGACATCTAGTTGATACCAAGTACTAAAAGTAAAGTAATAGTGGCGGGCACGAAATATGAGAATTAAGGTTAGATCTTGCAGCATTATCGTTATATTTTTGGATGGTTCAATGCTAAATATAATTTACTTCAACATCGTCTAGTGTACTCTTACAACCTAGGGCTAGGTTATGTTGCACGCGGACAAGAGTGTCGTACATTTGTGCAGTGATAGTGCTACAGGACCTTCCATACACTTTTAAGTCCAACAAAAACAATACATTTCAATCCGAAACAAATAAAAACTGAAAATATAGTAGTAAACGATGAAGTTTAAGTACATAATTATCCTTGCACGAATCATTTTCCAATGATGCTGCAATGTACTCTTTACCTCTGACCTTTGGATAAATTACAAGTCTTCAAAAGTATCTTTTCTTAGAACTAACAAAACTTGAAATTGCGAAATCCATTTGATCTTAACTAGCATCATCACCTTGCCAAAGCCACAGAGTTCCTTCCATTAAAAATAAACAACAAAAAGAATGTAAACATGAATCAACTGTGATATATTAAGTGCTTCCAACATTAAATTGCTAGTCTAAAATCTGTGTTCTATACCAAGCATTATGTTCAATGAAACACGACACACTAAAGAAATTTTGGCAACACCTGCAAGGATGTTTGCCAGTGGTGGACTACAGAGAAGCTTTTAGTCAAACATCATATCCAAATTTCATAACACGAAAAAAATAAATTGCCGTTGGATAAATGCCAATTACATAATGCTGCAACTAGCTCCATCGTACTCAGCCTTCTCATACAACCGAGGCACCAAAAGCGTTGGCAACCAGCAACAGTAAACCTCAGCTTATTACTTTTGAAACTACTCCTGCGCCAACTGTTCTACCTCCTTCCCTCAAGGCAAATCTTTGTCCTGATAGATAACACGAAAATCAAGGCATAAAGGTATTCAGAAAGAAAACAAAATTCAAAACATTTAGAACCATAACTTTTTTTGGGGGGGGGTGGGGGCGGCAAGACAGTAGTAAGTAAACATAGTCCATGATATAGACGATTGCTATAGAGATATATAAAGCAATCTCACCCAGATCAAGTTAGTTAGGGTAGATTCTACTGAATTCATCTAATAGGAAATCTAACAAAGAAAACATACCTGCTTCGAGAGGCACAGGTGATATGAGCTCAAAAACAGCAGTCACGTTGTCCCCTGGCATAACCATCTTAACATTTTCTGGCAATTCCACTTTGCCAGTGATATCTGCAGTTCTCATGTAAAATTGAGGCCTATAGTTTGAGAAAAAGGCTGTATGGCGACCACCTTCGTCCTTTGTGAGGACATAAATCTCTGCCTCAAACCTCTTATACGTTTTCACAGACCCAGGCTTGGCAATCACCTGTGACAATGAGATATAGGAGTAAAAATATAGAATCTCCTTTAAAATTTGTTTATAATTGATGTAATATATTCAGCACAAGTCCAGTTCAAATTCTTCCCAGCCTCTCATTTGAAAATTTTGGTCCAGTTTTACAAGTTTTAAAAAAAATTCCAAAGCCACCTATGAGATTTTCCCATAATTTCAAGCAAAGAATGAATCATCTTCCACCACCAATACAAAGTACTTCCAAGTAGAGAAAAGCTGATTGCATTTCCTTCCAAAACACAGGCGAGCTTTCCAAAATTAAACAGTTTCAGACTTGGATAATGAACTATTTGTGAAGTGATGTAAAATATGCTTGTAGTCATAACATGTTTTTGCAAACACATTTATTTGGCTATAATATGTGTGATTTACCTGTCCTCTCTGTACATCTTCACGCTTCAGTCCACGTAGCAGAAGACCTACATTGTCGCCAGCCTAATGAAATACGAAAACATACCATGAGAGAGAGCCCACTGGATAACATACTAACATACAAAAGCCTACTAAAAACTCTTCAAAACAAGCCACCCACTTGTCCAAAATCCAAAATTTTCTTGAACATTTCAACACCTGTCACTGTAGATTTTAATGGAGCACTCTGCAGTTAACAAAAGAATAATGTTAATGCCCATTTTTACCAACATGAGCAACTTCCACAGCCGGCACAAGCAATTTATATGTGCATATAATACGAAGACATTCACCTGTGTCAAACCGAGTATCTCAACATCTTCACCCACTTTAATAGTCCCTTGTTCAACACGACCAGTAGCAACAGTACCACGTCCCTTCAAAAATAGCAAAGTTCAAATCTCATTGCTTAAACTGGTACAAACAAGTACTTGCGAGAAGATAACTTTGACAAGAGTACAGACAAGAAGAGTATACAACTACTAACCTGAATAGAGAACACATCTTCAACCGGCATTAGGAAAGGCTTGTCGAGTTGGCGAACAGGATCAGGAATGTAGTCATCTACAGCTTCCATCAATTTTAAAATGGCCTTCTTCCCGAGTTCTTCATTCGTACCCTGTAGTGCTGACAAAGCTGAACCTCGGATGATGGGAATATCATCCCCCGGAAACTTGTAGAAGTTGAGCAGCTCTGCCAGAATAAAAACCTTTCGGTTAGATCAGAATATTACACGATCCATTAACTTTTGAAACAAACAAAATGAAAATGAACATAAGTTCACCTCGTAGCTCCATCTCAACAAGCTCCAATAACTCAGGATCATCAACAGCGTCAACTTTATTCAAGAAACAGACAAGAGAAGGTACACCAACCTTCATCACAGGGGAAATTGGTCATTCTAATTATTGGTTATAGTGTAAAGGAACAACATGAACAGTGGTTTTATTCATCAAGCTGTTAAAGTCATACCTGACGTGCAAGCAGAATGTGTTCTTTTGTCTGTGGCATGGGCCCATCTGGAGCAGAAACAACAAGAATACCGCCATCCATTTGAGCGGCTCCAGTAATCATGTTCTGAAAATGAACCCACATTATTAGTTGAGTTCTTACACAAACAAAAGGGGAATCGAAAGATCATACGCATATCAACTTCTACACTTGCTCTGGATGTTAAAAGGGACAAAACTAGGAAATTTGAATATTTAAAAACCATTTTTTTATGAGCATATACATATCGATTAAGACTTACTTTGACATAATCAGCATGTCCAGGGCAATCTACATGAGCATAATGTCTCTTCACCGTCTCATACTCTACATGGGCCTGCAACAGTAAGACATGCCAAGCAGTTAACAAACCGGAAGACTGGATCTACAACACAAACAAGCGTAAGAATGTAAACGACAATGCCAAAAGCAATTCTCACTGTGGCAATTGTAATTCCTCTCTTTTTCTCTTCAGGGGCCTTGTCAATTTCATCAAATGCAACAGCCTTAGCTTTGCCTTCTTCTGCTAGAACCTGCGAAAGAAAAAGAGTTTATTTTGCTAACACTTGTAAAGCCCGATGAACACCCCTAACTGTAGCAAACAATTTCATTACTTAATCAGGGCACTTAATGAGTGAAGTTTTTTCCAAATAATTTTATCTTTAAACTAATGAATCATAACACTGATGACAAGGTAGCAGGAAAAAAACGCATGAGCTAGTGTACCTTTGTAATTGCAGCAGTCAGTGTAGTCTTTCCGTGATCGACATGTCCAATTGTTCCGACATTAACATGAGGCTTCCTGTCATCAGAAGAAAAACGAGTAAAAACAGTTATAGAGTTATAGAACCTCAATATACTATTTCCTCCACCTCATTGCGCTTACGACTCTTTTTCAAGTCAATCGAAGTGAGTAAAAAACTATACCATATTGATGGTCCTATACCACATATTTCAGAGAAAATGTGCAGTAATTCTAGAAATATAAGGAGAAAGGGGAGAAATGCAGACTTATTAAAAAAAGACATTTAAGATATATCTCCAATCGATTTGAAAGATTAAATAATTTAACATATCACATTTAAGCTCAAGAGTTAGTTCAACTCAATTTTCGGTTAAGTTGATAACGTTTAACCTGTTCCCAACTTCCTTTTCGGCTTATGCAAGCTTCAAAGGAGCAAAATAAACAAAGGTAAAGCTTGTTAGAATCCTGACAATCTTCCTAATCCTTGCAAACAAAGACATGAAAGAACCCGTACAAGAATAAATTTTCTCAAACAATAGTAAAACCTAAAAAATTTGTTACAGGTTACGACAACAGTTCTGAATAGAAACAAAATCAATGAACCAACCATGTAATTATATTAATGACACTAACCCAGTGCTTAAACAAAAAACTTTTCAATGGAATATAAGAGACAAACAAAATTTTTAAATGACTAATTTGCTTCATTTTTTAATGAATAGCTAAGCCATACAACATACTCCATACTTCATTTAAATGTCCAATTCACTTCCTAACGAAAATTTGGGCAAAAAATCAAAATCATGCTTTATTATATTTTGGCAAGCTATTAAGCATGAAGTTGAAACTTAACTGCAAGTAATGATCAAAGATAACCACTTATCGAAAATTAACAAAGCTAATCCAATTCCAATCATCACCACCAATAGACAAGAATGGTACTCGGGCACTTCCAATAGAACCCCAAAATTGCAACCCGTCCTAAATTTTAGGGATTAAACTCAAGGGAACCCTCCACCAATATATCCAAACACTATTCAATCTCTCCTTAAAAAATAGGGATTCATTATAGAGAGTACAACTCATCCCTAGTTCAATTTTAAAGATTAGGGGCCGTACATTTTCCATTTTCCAAAATCTATTTTAGATTTTCATGTTAAAGTTTGGGAAGTAGGAACTTAAATCTAGGGCTTGAAAATAGTTACATTGGTGGAAATGCCTAACCATATTACAAAAAAGTAATTCAACCATAGATCCTTCGACTTAAATGCCAAATTCCACTTATCAATTCTTTACCATAGAAATACTATGCCTCCACAAAAAAAACATTGGCAGTCCCAGGAGACGCCACGACCCCCAAGATCTGAGATTTCGGTAAGATACGTATGTAATTTTACAATTTATATACGGCATGTTCGCCCTAAATCCCTACCTTAGCATCAAGACCTTATTTTTCGTTCTTGTGAACTATCATCTAATTGAAATTATCATCGGGCCATACGAATTAACTAGAAAAAATATAAGAATTCACACTATTTAATTATTAATATAGAAACAAACCTCGGGGCTGGTCTTAGTTGTCTGCTTAGACATATCAAGCTTGGATTTCTCCAACGTAACCGTCCCGAAAGCCCCGAACGACGACGGTTTCTTCATAACCGTCGGCGAAGCCCGCGCCGCAAAGCACCTCTCCAACAGAGCCACCGATTCACCGTCCACCGCCGCAGCCGCCGGAGAAGACGAAACCCTGGTTAGAATCCGCTGACGTGGCGTTGACCGGCGGAGGACCGGGAGGGAGGATAAGGTTTTAACGGCTGGGATTGGTTGGGAGTTAATCGGCTTGATTTGAGCTGTTTGATAAATACAATGACTCATTTTATTTAATAATAATTTATTTTTTTTATTTTTTTTTTATTTTTTTGAGAGGATTTGTTTCAGGTGAAGTTCATAGCTTGGGGTTTGGTTTTTTCTTCTCTCGCTGAGAGAGAGAGAGAGAGAGAGAGAGAGAGAGAGAGGGACTCGATGACAAAGCTGGATGGGTAATTTACATTAATGGTGCCCTTAATTTCATACAAATATCTGTTCTGTACAATAGTTTTATTTTTATTAGATTTGCCTACTTATTTCAATCTATTTGATAGAAATTTTTTAACTTTTCAGATTTCTCATATGATTGATTTTTAAAATGGAATTAGTTTGCTAAAACATCGTTCGTCATTTTTGCAATATTTATAAAGAATATTTTTCTTGTTTGTAAATTTGCACACTTAAAAAATGCACGTGTAAATAATACTTTGCCTATGAATAAGTTCCATGTGATTTTCAGAACCTTCCATGCAAAAATAGAAACAATAATAGATCGTAATTTTTAAACAATGACATACTTGATCCTTATTATGGATTTGAATTCATATTAAATGATAAAAATTGTTATGACCAAAAAAAAGAAAAAGAAAAAAAAAACTTAACGACCAATATGGGTTCGTTTAATAACAGTATTTAAGCGAATAAAATAATTTATTTCTGAATAAAGAAAATTTGAATGCAATCAGACTAAAATTTTTAATTTATTTAGGCTAAAATAGCAAATAGGTATAGCTTATTAATTGGACAGTCAAATGCTATATAGATTTTAAAAAAAAAAACTGACAAATTAGAATTTATAAATTGTAACAAAACAAATCCGAAATGCATTTTATGATAGTATGGTTCTTGTATAATGATTTGTGATGATATTGTCCCTAATTTGAGCACTTTAGGGGTTTTATTATGAGAAAAATAAATATATATAAAGAATATGACACGTCATTTTACTTAAATTTCAAGAAACCAAATCTGTCTTTTTCTTATCAAATTTGAGGATTATTAATGTTACATTTGAAACTATGGGGGGGTAAAAAGAGCTTTAGTTTAAAACTATTGGAACCATCAGTTGAGTGGCTGCACGCCCTCTCTCTCTCGCTCTCTCTCTGGGGTAAGTCATGGCGAATTCAGCAATGCCTCAACCACAACCCATATCCAGAGTGGGGACCACCCCATGCCACGTCATCACCACCGCCGCCTCCCTCCGCCTGGGGCAGTTCCTCCGCCGCCGTCTTCACCTCAGCCTGCTTCTTCGACCCTCTTTCAAGGTGCGCGCGCACACATATATTGATGGTGTTTAAAGTCCAAGAGAAAGAGTAATTAGCCGGATGCATATCATAGTTGTTGTTGCATGTTTAGCATCTCCTTAGATTGATATCGGTGACATTTAAAATTCTAACTTAAATTTCTATAAGTTAATGCCATGCGCATTTTCATTGCGGCTTGTGGGTCACGGTTCATCCCATTAGAAATAATCTTCTAGAAACAGGGCTAAAATTGTGTACATCAAGCCCTCCCAGACCCCGCAATGCGGGAGCTTTGTACACTGAATCGTCCATACATATTAGCTTGTTGATAGATTAGTTCTGTTCATTTTTCGTATCTTGGTGTTGTTTAGATCAATGCTTCAGTTCAATGCATATTTGTTCGCCCCATTTCGGTTTATTCCTTTTTAGCTTTTTGGCTGATAGATAATGCTTAGGCTATCCATCCAAAAAAAGATATCTTGCAGTTTTTTAGATCAATACTACTCTAGCTAAATGTAGTACATAAATTTAGGGTGTCGGTTCAATGCAAAATGGCTTTAACCCCAATCGGTTATTGTTCGTTTTGGGCAGATAGATGATGTTTAAGCTCGCTTCCCAAAAATAGATCACTTTTGAATATCGTTTCGCAAGGTTAAAGCCTGTAAAGAAAGTAAATTTGTAGTTTTTATTTCCCTCATTGGAGGCATTTTTGAATTTTCGCTTTGTTGTTATTCTTTTTCGCACAGAAGGCTGTGGCTGTACTCTTTGGGCATTTAGCCCCTTCTTTTGTTTATTAATAAAGTTTTCTTTGTGTTAAAAATAACAAATTTGTACCTTCTCTTTTCTTCTCTGGTGAAGTTCTTTTTAGGATATTAGTTTCTTGTACCAGATATCACAGAATAGGCATATTTCCAATTTTGGTGGCAAAAAGTTTCTCTTTTATTCTTTCTGACATACTATCATATTGTTTTAGGATTTTTGGGGAAACTCAAGCAGATTTGAAGGAATCAATGTTTTAAATTCGTTCAAAGATTCTCTTTCGGCCACATCTTCATGTTACATGGGGATTTTTGGTGGACGTGGAAATAAAAACAGCTCCCTTGGCAAATCGGAGTTGGGCACATCGAGAAGAGTTCCGTTCAATGGCAGGGGATGGACCAATACCCTTCTTATCGTAAATGTGCTGTGAGTTAGTGATTTTGATTTAGTGTACAACCAGTCTGTAGTGGCTCATTTGGGGTGCATATTCGGAGAAAACTTTTCAAACAAATTGGATTTTGGAAATTTATTTGGGGATGGGTTCTTGTTTGTATCCGAAAAGGTCTGTTCTATTATAGGTCTCCAAAAGGGATTCTCACATTCGGTTCTCTTGCCATCTTCATATAACACCACCCAACCAAACCCTCTTATAATGGTAACAAAATGAGATTTTGAAGAACTGAAAACGGGAAACCTCTAATCCAATGAGCTTTGTTTTGCAAGCAAGTTGTCAAAATGGAAATCAAAATAAAAAAACTAACCAAACAGCCTTTATTTCAAAAGTTTCCCGCATTTTCTGATTAGAGTTTTGTACACATTGGCAGTTTCGCAAGCATTTCTAATAAAGACAGCCTTTGTTGAATTCCATCACAGGATCTTTATAGCAGAACTTGCAACAAAAGGGAAGCTACTTCAGTTGGGGGCTAAGGTTAGACTAGCACTGAGAAGATCGAAAGATAAAAGAAAATATTTCATACGACCTCGCTCATTGGACTCACTTTTAATTTGCAGATTAATAGTCTTATTGACCAGGGATAGCTTTGGAGGCTAGCCACATCATCTTTATTGCATGCTAATATTGGCCATCTTATGGTCTCTTTCGAATCAAACTCTCTCTACTTCTTAGTTTTGGTCACTTTTCAATGTTGTCGGTTTTGAAATAAATTTCATAATTTCAGGTCAATTGTTATTCTTTGAACTCCATTGGTCCTGCAGTAGAGAGAACTAGTGGACCTAAAAGATTTCTTGCTGTTTATTTCACATCTGCAATAGCAGGTAACTATTCCTAATCCTGCTAAATAAGCAATATACCTTTATGGCTACATCTTTTTCTTAAAAAGCAATCACATTCCATTGTTATCCTGATTTTAGAATTTCGAGAAAACCAGGTTCTGCAATGAGTTATTGGCTTTGCAAGGCCCCAGCTGTTGGTGCCTCTGGAGCAATTTTCGGATTAGTAAGTTCGTTAAAGCTCTCTAGTCATCTTGTTAAGTTCTTGTAGTGAGTTATGTCGCAGTTTTTGTCCAATCCGAGAATAGCTGCAAATGAAAGTTTTCGTTTTATACTTAGCTATAATTGTTTTCCAAGTTGATTATGTCATCTTTGGCGGTCACCAGTTCGAACTTTCAAACACCGGAACAATTTCTATGCGAGCTGGGGTAGATTACATATATCACACCTTCCCCCAGGCTCCATAGTGCGGAATACTAGTGACTAGGTGGCTCTAGCTATATTCATATCTACCCTTTATCTAAAATATAATCTTCATCTCATAGTTTCATTGTATTCAGGTAATTTCCATGAGAAAGAAACTAAAAAATTGAATCTTGTTGTCATTCTAAGATTGAAGTGTGCTAAGTATTTGTTGGTGACTTATAATGAATCATTCCAGGGCCACTATTGAAGTTGGAGAAGTTGTAATTGTTCTTGTGTTTACACTTTATACCATTAGATCATTTTTAAATGGGGAGAATAGAGCGGCAAAGGATGGACTCAAAAGTGTTCATCTCTTTTAATGATGTTCAGCATTTAATTTTTGGACTTGGGTCTTGATCAGGTTGGATCCTTTGCCGTGTTCATCTTGAGGCACAGGACTCTTGTTGGAGGTGGCAAGGATGATTTACAGCATATTGCTCGTGTTATTCTTCTAAACATGGTATATCTCCCTCAGATTTTTCATTTCCAGAGCTTTGCTGGTAGTAGATATTGTAATACTTACCATAACATCTGATGAAGTGTACTTAATATCGTTGTAGTCACCTGTCTTTGTTGGCAAAGGCACGTGGTTTTTCGTTCCCCTTTTCGCATTAGCTTGGCTCTCACTGCTAAGCGGATTTTATCTTTTAGTTATGATACTACAATTGATTATGGTATGTTTCTTTGTTAATTATTCGCTCAAAGGTGATTGCATTTGTCGTGCAGGCTATTGGGCTCATGTCTAAAGGCATTGATAACTGGGCACATGTAAGCATAATGAAACAATATTTTTGTTATTTCGACTTCTCTTAGTTACCATTTATTTCCTCTCGTAGTTGCTCTGGAGTCTTTTCCATGTTAGCTGATCGTTTTTGAAGCCCTTAGTGGGATGATGTCCTTGAATCTGTTTGTCCATTGCTTCATTACAGTTTACATTTCGATTTCAGTTGGGTGGTTTATTAGGGGGAGCTGCAACATCATGGCTTATCGGTCCAGCATGGAAATACGAGTCTCTCTCCAATGATGGGCGTAAAGTCTTCACCGACAGAGCTCCAATTTTCTCCCTCATAAAACGTACACATTGATTCACGTCGATAATGTATTGTAGGTGTTCAATTATGTTGTAATCCCGGACTTCTTTATGTTATTCTTTTCCATTTGATGAAACAAACGTTGTATAGCTTGAAAACAAAGCTGCTTTTGCAGTAACGGTATTGAAATGAAATTTTGTTTTTCTTTTGCATAGTTTCTTTAATTTATGGCACGTGGAGGCAACATAATGAGTGTGTTTTCTTTAGACCACGTGGGGCCCAATTTTATAAAAATTGACACAGCTGCTGAAAAATTTGAGGAAATAATATACCGGTATTATTCACCATTACTAATGGCGAAAAGTTAAAAAATTGTAATATTTTTTGCTATTAGTAGTGGTGAAAAATTTGTGAAATTTGCCATTAGTAGTGGCGAAATATAAAATAAAATTTGTTATAATTCGCTAATAGTAGTGGTGAAATATATATAGTTCGTCATCCACCATCAATGGCAAAATATAGCTTCAATTCGTCAATATCTGTGGCGAAATGTGTTTCAATTAACCTTCTACTTTCTGACATTTACCCAAACCTCATTTACCTAGACCCATTTACCCAGCTTGCAGCGAAACACCCCTCACTCGCGCGATTGTCTGTGGTGAAACACCGCTCACTAGTGGAGCCCCCACCCATCGGCGACTCCCTATCTC
>MKEJ01106785.1:0-13960 GCA_001753735.1 Embelia ribes
GATCCTTTTACAAAAGCTATTACATTTAAGAAAATTTCGGGCTCTTACAGTTATAGTCTGTAAGTAGCATCGCTCTTCAAGGCAAGTAGATACGTTGATGAGTTAGCGGTAGAAAAATGTGTTTCCATTTATTTTATGTTCCATAAATTTTTTCTTCCTTTTTATCTTTAAAAAGGGAAACACAAATCTCACGTCCTAGGGTTTCTCTCAGGATTCGAGGTGCGACATGGAACATGTTAGAAGATTTTATTGATTGGAATCCGCCAACATCATTAGCCCCGTTTGAGGACAAGCACGCGGCACAAGCCGACTTTGAGATTCGGGAACCTCTTCCTCATGTTCTTCTATATTCTCCTCGTCAATTGTGTCCTCAAAAAGAGGAATGTTCTATTCCTCATTATCCCTAGCTCTCCTACTTCTATAACGTCCACCACGGTAAATACCTCTACCTCTACCGCAACATGCCATTCCGCTATAAAACACAAAAAAAAAAAAAGAAAAAGAAATGATGCCCCAATATATATATGCTTCGGATATAAGGGATTATATATTTATGTGCTCTGTATATAAATAGTGAGCCGCCAAATAAAGTATACACTACATATATTACCCTGAATAAAATACTACAACAAACAACCTCGACTGTGACCTGATCATAGACTTTACCCAAAAGCCATTAGGGTTTATATAACCCGGTTAACTCTTGCACCAATCATCATGCCCAATATTTCCTCAAAGACATATATATCCCAGGTGTAATATTATATTGGGAAACACTTCATGCAACTTGGGAAATGTATCCCGAGATTCTATGCATAAAGATTTTCAAACGTGTGCCCTTTCATACTTATGAGTTGTTGTTGCGAGAAAGATGTATAAACTCTGTAACGATATGTGTAATTAAGTTATATACCTTAATTAACATAGTGAATATTGTTTGTCAACTCATCCTATCTGCTTATTGTTTATCAACTGGCAGATGTAGGTAAGGATTTAGCTGACACAAGGAGCCAAAAGGAAGTGACAGAAGAAGCAACTCTGTGTCGGAGCTTTAGCTGTATCAATCAGTTACCAACATATAAAGTTGTAATATGAAGATATATTTTACCTAACTTATTGAGACTCTTTTCAAACTGTTTTTGAAATCCAAGGGCTCATTTTCTGTAAAGTGTTACTCATGTATCGTATATGTATAATAGTTCAAATTATTTCATAAGTAATATGTATTGTGGCATTGGCATGGTGGGTAGCTTTGAGGCTTCGACTTTGTAGAGAGTAAATAAATCTAAACACAATTAATATCAGCAAAAACAACACAACATATAAAAATATCAAATTATAAAGGGGAAAATTTAAAGTAAGCAATCTGATAGTTAATATTTAGCACAACAAAATTGAGATATCTGAAAAGCACCGGTTATTCCCTCTTGATTGTCAAAATTTCAGAGAGAAATGAGAATTTGAAATTCCAGAGAAAACGAAGAATTTAAGTAAATGATCAAGCACCCCTTCCCATGGATTATCTCTCTATTGTAAGTAGCGGCATCGACCATGCCGATCAACGGGGGTGAACTAGTCCCGGATTTGACACATGGCATCCTCAGAGGTCTTTATCCCCTTAATCAATCGGATTCTAACTCTCCTTAATTATTACTCATAATAAAACAATTGAACATCTTATCAAATATACCCACTTCCATCCAGACCTAAAATATGCCCAAATTGCAAAATTGCCTCATAGTTTTGCTTTCTTGCTTTGAGCTTATTTTGATGCATTTAATACAATTACTAAAGGAAATGGATTAACTTTATTAATGTCTTAAGCTTCTCCAATTTCGGTTTGTCACGTCCTGAATTCTTATAAATCCGGGGACATGAGTTTTGTAAAAGAAAAGAAATAAAGAAATCGAAAACCAAAATAATCTTATGTCAAAATTCTTTTTATTTTCCTTTTTATACCAAAGCCTTATTATTTGTCTTTTTTTTTTATGTGTAAGGCTTGTCCAAATACTTTTTTTTTTTATGTAAATCTCCTTTTATGTAATCTTAAATTATAAAAATTAAATTGTAACAAAATTATTTTTGTTTAGTAGAATTATTTTATTCAAACCAATTAATTTAAAAACCAAAATAATCTTGGTTCAAAACCATTTTTTTTTCCGCCATGTTTATTGTAACTTGACTGATGTTACCAAGATCTTTTGGTCGGAATCAAAAGAAAATGAAACTTAGCAGTTTATGAAGTATTGTTTAATAATCAAAGCTTATTATTGTTGCGGTAATAGACCTTATTATTATTTATTTGTGTAACAGTCTGGGGTTTTCAACCAGGAAAATTTTATTTTATTTTTTATTTTACTTTTAAACTTGGCCCAAGTAGAAGTACAATAGAAAGAGCAAAAACTTGTGTTAGGTTGTGAGGTGTGAGACTAATTTTAGATAAATATTTACATGAAAAATAAAATAGATAGGGTCCAACATATGAAGAAAGAGATCTTGCACGAAAATGCTTGCAGGAAATGTAGGGATTGATTATAATAGTTCGCTTTTGTGATTGTACATGTTTTTCATTCATTGCAATTTCTATTCATGTTTCCCCACTTTTTCCACCTTTATAATCTCATTTATTAATTTTACGAAAACAAAAATCAATGATAAATTAACACACGGCGCAAAGTTAAGTGCCATTTGCCGCATACTGGGAGTGTTACTTGGCGTGATAACAGCGCAGGCACTCTGATTTTGTTACAGTAATTTATAAGATATCACAATTAATCTGTCAACCGAAAATGGACCTGAAACAGCCAACAAACAGTTCCTTGCCAAATTCTGATACTTAAAAAAAAAAAAAAAGGGAGGAGAAAATTCATCAGAAACCACAATTTTTCTGCTGTTTTGGAACTATTTCACACGTACTTAGCTCCTAAACCAGTTGGAACAGTACCAACTAATTGAGATTTGAATTACAAAATGACCTGGGAGCCATATGAGAATTGAGGCATGCAACCTGTACTGTACTAGAAAATATGCTACTAAAAATAATTTAAAAATAAAAAAAATCAAAATTTAATCATCTAACATCAACAAGATTTTAATTATTACTGTATAAATATTACATCTCATCTAAAACAATTTTTTCTTACATTTTTAGATGTAAAGTCATTAATTATGCACTCAATATCATTATTTTTCAACTTATTCTTTCCAATACCCAAGATTGTTAAACCGAATAAATTAAGTTGTAATATCTAAAAGTGTTACCTTTTAGGGTGACTCTATTTTTAGAAAATAACTCAAGATAATTTTAAAAATTTGAGTTGCTCAAAAGGGCTTAACGGTTTATTACTTAAAAATTATAAAAATAGGCAATAGGGATTGAGTAAATCTGAAATGCATATTGATACAATGAAAACTAGAAATATGTTATAGCAATTAAAAGTAAGTTCATAAAAAGATTGAAATTTTTTAGAAACTCCTAAACCCGAGTTGACAAAAATGAGTAAAATATTATTTAATAATTAAAAATAAAAACAAAAGCATATAAATAGATAATTACCTACATAGTAAAATTTTTGGGCCCCTATGATTTTATAGTTTATCCTCTCTCTCTAGATTTTTCTGAAACATTTTTAATAAAAAAAAAAATTAGACCTCCAGAATTTTTAGACCCGGAGCCATTGCTGTGCCCGCGCTGCCTCGTAACCGGGCCTGCTAGAACGCCTTATTGTTGAGCAAGTAAAACCCAATCACTTGTTTTTAGTTCCCTTTTCTTTTTTGTCTGAACGAAATTTAATTTGTCATTATAATTAGTGCAGTTGACCGTATTTTGTTGGTTGACACAGCCCCTACATGCTAAGAGTCTATTATTTTGGACCACTAGATTTCGGTTAATGTACATTAATGCCCCATTTATCACAATAATGTTTTACTTTTACATGTTCATAATATATATAATGTTGGAATTTTAAAAATTCCTTAACCGCTGTGATTTATTTATTTTTCCAACTTTGAGATACAAAACGAGTGGGTTTCATTTGATGAAATTTGATTATTCAAAATTTATTGGAAATTATTGTCAAAGATCTTTTTAACGAGTTATTAACAAGTTTGAACGGTTATTAGGTATGAATAGTGTGTAACTGCAAAGTAGTGTCCGTGAAAACATGTTTGGGGAAATAAGTGAGATGACTCTTTAAGAATTATCCCATATCAACTTGAGTTTTGTAAAACCAAGCGATATATAAGCCTAAATAGTGCTTAAAGGGTTAGGTCTCTTGCATTTTAAAGAGTTTAAATAATTTTATTGGGCCAATATTAATTAAATCAATTATTAAAGTAACGGCCGACTATGAACTAAAAGAACCCCGGCCCAAATCATGCGCGACACTCATGAGTTGGGCTTGACCCGCGTATGCGCTCCGGGTCGGATCTCTTTTGACCCGCTAGTTATCACTGAAAGGGCATAACCTTTCGCATAATTACGAAACAGTCCTACATGTTTGAAAACGCACAAGTTGCACCTATAGATTGGAAAATTGTAACTTTTGGAGGACACTTTGATTTCTATAAATACTTGGGGTCCCCCAACCTTTAAAAGGCATTACATTTTACACCCGAAATCATGAAAAATACACTTGCACACACCGCATATTTTTCTATAGTATTTTGAGAGTCGTAGAGAGTATCGTATTGCGAAATGACCGATTGGAGTTTGGAGTGTCACTTCCTCTGAACTTGCGAGAAGGTCGTTGTATCCTGGGAATTTGGAAATCCGTTATCCACGACGGCTCGAAGTCGAAAGAGGCTAGACAATAAGGATTTAAGGGGACAATGTGATACACTCGTATTGTTCTGAATTAAATCTGAAACCATTGAATTTGTGATTCTATTACAATGTTTTCTACAAATCAGATCGTTTGGAAGACGGAAAACTTGACAAGTAAGTTTTCTAATTTTTTCGTTATAATTTATTTATGTTATTATTAATTTTCAGTTTAATACAAGATTATTGTACTACGAAACTAACAATATTAAATTCTTATTTCTTTTTAATTTTCGGTAAACAATATTTTCTAGAAATTGGAAATTCTGAACGTAACGAAACACTTGACCATACGCTGTGTTTTGTTTCTATGTTCTGACTATATCTTAAAACGTTACAATTATTTGGTTTATTTTCTTAGTGTCTTAATTTCTAGTTGGAAGTCAAATATAATTTTTGAAAGTCTACGTCGTGACTGTTTTTATAATCAGTGTTTTGCCTACTTAATCATTAACGTTGCATATAGTCTCTGTATATCCTATCACTATTTTTTTTGTTAATTGATATTTATTTTTTTGTTAATTGGTTTGTTTGGTTATAAACCAAGTAACTATTAAAGTCATCATTTTTCACATTTAAGTTCTGAAAGTTGACTTTTGTTAGTATCTATTTGCATGTTATTGCTCAAATAGAAGTATAGTTTCTTAGTCAGATTGTGTAATTTCTTCATTCATAATTGCTATTGTTACTTGCGTTATAATTTGACAAAAATTTGATAATCTGTTACGTTTTTTTTTTTAAATCAGTAAACTTTGACACTTGCTGTTAGGTATTGTTACGACAATTTAAAACTCTGATAAATCAGTCTGTGTGCTATTGTTAGTTTAGTTTAAAATAGTTTGAATTTGGAATTTGATTTGGTTTAAAACTTTGACACTTGCTGTTAGCTATTGTTACGCGTTATGAATTGTGGCAAATTGATGCGCGTAGCTACAAATTCTTAAGGATTTGGGGTTGTGTAGCCAAGGTACCTATTCATCTTCCCAAAAGGACTAGAATAGGACCAAAGACGACAGACTGTGTATTTATCGGATATGCTCATAATAGTAGTGCTCATCGGTTATTGGCGTATAAGTCGGATAATTATGAGATACACACAAATACGATATTTGAGGCTCAAAATGCTTCTTTCTTCGAAAGTATCGTTCCATATAATTCAAAGACAATCATAGAGATTGGTGAATATGCTCATAAAGATTATATGGACGTTAGTGAAATACCAGATACTTCTAGAATTGAAGAAGAAGAAGAAGAATCTCGACGGAGTAAGAAAACAAGGAAGGAAACTTCATATGGGCCAGACTTTCTAACATATTTGTTGGAAAAGGAACCGCAAACGTATAAAGAGGCTATGTCCACTCCGGAGGCTCCTTATTGGAAGATGCTGTAAATAGTGAAATAGATTCTATTTTTCAAAACCACACTTGGGAACTAGTGGATTTTCCATCTAGGTGTAAACCTTTGGGTTACAAGTGGGTTTTCAAGAAGAAGTTAAAAGAGGATGGTTCCATTGACAAATGCAAGGAAAGGCTTGTAGTCAAATGATACAAGCAAAATGAGGGACTGAATTATTTCAATACCTATTACCTAGTCTAAAGAAAAACGTCTATCCAAATGATCATAGCTTTTGCAGCTTTTGTATGATTTAGAGATACACCAGATGGATGTTAAGATGGCGTTCCTTAATGGAGAACTAGAATAAGAAATTTATATGAAACAACCCGAAGGGTTTGTGGTTCTAGGTAAAGAACACAAGGTGTGCAAATTGGTTAGGTCTTTGTATGGACTTAAACAAGCACCTAAACAACGGTATGAGAGATTCGATCGAGTAATGTTGAAGAATAGTTTTTGAATTAATGAGTGTGACAAATGCATCTGCAAGAAAGGTGATAAAAATGATTATGTTATTGTATGTCTTTATGCAGACGATATGATTATAATTGGTAATCAAGATAATATCAAAGCTACCAAGAGCATGTTGTCATACAACTTTAACATGAAAGTCATCAATGCTTGGTATGAAGATTACTAAGACTTCTCAGGGCTATGCTCTGTCACAGTCTTACTTTGTTAAAAAAATGCTTGAAAAGTTTGACTTAGAAAGTGACGCAGTAGCAAGGACTCCTATAGAAGTCGGATCTAAACTCAAAAAACGCTTTGAAGAGAGTGTTAACCAACTTGAGTATTCGTGGATCGTGGGCAGTCTAATGTTTCTCATGAATAGCTCACTACCAGATATAACGAATGCTATAAATCGATTAAATCGATATACAAACAATCCCAATGAAGAGCATTGGAAAGTGATAGTTATGGTACTTAGGTATCTAAGGTATACCACTAACTATGGGCTATGCTATACAAGATATCTAGAAGTACTTGAAAGGTACTTCGATGCAAATTGGATCTTGGATTCCAAGGATACTAAATCCACAGGTGGATATGTGTATATTCTTGGAGGCGCATCAATTTCTTGGAAGTCATCGAAGCATACTTCCATCGCTAGGTCTACTATGGAATCGGAATTCATAGAGTTAGACTTAGCTGCTGAAGAAGCGGATTGGTTACGAAGCTTCCTTGAGGATGTATCGATGTGGTCTAAATCAATGCCTGTGATTTGCATACTTTGTGACAGTCAATTGGCAATTGGTAGGTTGTAAAACCATGTACAATGGAAAGTCGCGACATATTAAAAAGAGACATGACTCCGTCCGATCTTTGCTAGCTAGTGGTGTGATATCCATCGATTATGTATGATCGAAAGATAATTTAGTTGATCCTTTAACCAAGGGCTTATCAAAAGATCTAGTAGATATTTCATCGATGGGAATCAGGTTAAAGCCCTTTAAAGGATCAAACCAATACAATGGCAACCCAATCTAGACTGTATCGGAGGTCCCAAGCACTAGTTTCAATGGGACAACCGAATTGGGAGGGGAAGTCACCCGTGTTACTTGGGAAGTCAATTCCCTATCCATTCTTAGGATGAAAAGTGACAAGACCTGTTATTATTGAGATTAAGCTCAAGCTTTTAATGATACTTATGACTTGGTGGTGTAACAGGATACTTTTAACAAGTGATCGTCTATACCAAGTGTGAGGTTTGACTGCCTCTATGAGAATATTCTTAACGCTAAGTCTCTAGAGCACTCGTTGAACGTTACCAGGCATTGTCCAGGTCTAATAAAAGGACAAAACAAAGGGACCGATTAGCAATATAAGAAATGCGTTGTGTAAGTATTATTGTATTGGTATACACAAAATGCCAAAAGGTTCAAGGCATCGCGTCCACTGATTGGCAAGTATATCCGATAGTACTTCACTACAGAAAGTCAAAGCTAAAAGCTACATTTCTCGATGCAACAAGTTTCTGTGGTACTCTCGATTGCATTAGGATTATAGAATGCATGTTTTCAGCCAATCCATTCATATGAGGGATTATTGGAATTTTTAAAATTCCTTCACCATTGGGTTTTATTTTTCCCCAACTTTAAGGCACAAAGCGAGTGTGTTTCACTCGATGGAATTTATTTATTCCAAATTTATTGGAAAGTCTTGTCAAGTATCTTTCGAACGAGTTATTAATAAGTCCGAACGGTTATTGAATGTGGATAGTGTGTGGTTTCAAAGTGGTGTCCGTGGAGTTAGACATGCTTGGGGAAATAAGTGGGGATAACTCTATAAGAATTATCCCACATCGACTTGGGTTTTATAAAACCAAGTGATATGTAAGCCTAAGTAGTGCTTAAAGGGTTGGGTCCATTAGGGTTTAACGGATTTAAATAATTCTATGGGGCCAATATGAATTAAACTAATAATTAAAGTTACATTGGGCCAACGATGAATTGAAAGAAGTACAGCCCAATCACACGCGACCCATGTGCGTTGGGCTTAACTCGCGCATGCACCCCAGGTCGGATCTCTTTTGACCTATGAGTTATAACTGGTAGGGCATGATCTTTCACATAATTGCGAAACAATCCTATATGTTTGAAAAGGCACAAGTTGCACCCTATGGATTGGAAAATTGTAACTTATGGAGGACCCTTTGATTTCTATAAATACCCGGGGTCTCCTAATGTTTAAAAAGGCATTATATTTTGCACCCGAAATTCTGAAAAATACACTTACGCATACCGCATATTTTTTCATAGTATTTTAGAGAGTCATAGAGAGTATTGTATTGCCGAATGACCGATTGGAGTGTAACCAGTGTAACCCAATCTGTGACTAGGACCAATTTCCGGTTAAATCGGTTCAACTGGCAGTCCGGTCCGGGTATTAAAACCATGATGGGAATGCCTTATTGTTGAGTAAGTAAAACCCAATCACTTGTTTTTAGTTCCCTTTTCTTTTTTGTCTGAACCAAAATTAATTTGTCATTATAATTAGGGCAGTTGCCCGTATTTTGTTGGTTGACGGAGCCCCTACATGCTAAGAGTCTATATTATTTTGGACCACTGGATTTCTGTTAATGTACATTAATGCCCCTTTTATCATAATAACGTTGTACTTTTACATGTCCAGAATATATATAGTTAATCACATTCAGAATCGGAACTAAAGATCTATACTATGGTGGCTCATATTCGCGCATTGCCTATTACCATACCACCGTTATTTCGCCATTCTAAGGCAATATGTCAACATATCGTTAACAATGACGTGGAAATTTTGTAGAACCACTTTGTTAAGCTTCGCAATATCTCGTGAAAAGCTTTACATTCGGATGACCCTAGTAGCAATAGTTATCAGAAACGAACCAGGGCTTGAACCAATCAAGGCTTTGGTTCTCGATTCTACGCTATAACCTTTGCTTCTTCATGTTCAACCGCTGTTCATTAATATTATAATTAATTAATTTATAAATTATAAATTAAGCATATTTATTACATATATGTATAGTGTGAAAGTGCTCATTTTGCCTAGTGGTTGAATGCTTGCACTACGAAGCAAAGGGGGTGAGTTCGATTCTCAATCAATTGTAAAGCATAAACATAAATTCTTTTATGAAAATCGAATTTGCCGCAACTTTGAACCAAACTGGTTCAAAGCCTAAAACCGCCCGGTTCATTGCGGTTTACGTGGTTTGTTGATTGGTTCAATTGCAATCCGGTTCAACATTGGAACCAAACCGGACCACTAGCTGGTTCCTGGTCAACTAGTTGAACCGGCTGGTGCCGTTTGGTTTTGATAACACTGCCTAATAGTAACTTATTGATAATATAATTGGTCAATTGACAATGAAAAATTACAATTTGAAGTATAGGTATACTGATTATATCCATAACAAAGTTCTACATAGCTAACTATAAGTATCTTGAATCAAATCAACACCTCGGATGCCATGACCAAGCTTTTGTTAGCTCGGTTTCATAGAAAGTTGAAACGTTGAGCACAATAGTGGATGACGTAAGATTATATGAACACAGTTGTACGCTCGAATGGTTATTACAGACTCTGCGGTACTGCTTTCTTTTACACTGATGCCAATATTTCTTTTGAAGTGGTAAATAAAAGGGCATCTCAAGTAATTGTACAGCTATTTAAATCATATTCGTTCTCTATTTATTTCTAAAAAAAGGTGACTAAATTGTTTGATTCTGCTAATTCTAAATCCTAGCTGGCAACGATTGGAAAATCCTTTCATGCTTGCAGATCTTGATAGTTCCTTCAAATAACTAATGAATTGTGTAGATTACTAGACTCGAATGGCTAATGACAAGCTTGTTTGTGGATGTAATTACAAAAAGAACATGTTAGACGAGAGGTTATCGCAGAGAAAATAAGGCATGGATTGAGTACTACGAGTCTCCTGACCGTTTAGTATTATGTTGACGTAAGAAGAGCCTTTACTCATTACCTAAGAACATGAATAGAACTGTGTATATGACCAAAACTATTGCTGACAGTTTTGAAGGCATGAACTCCCTGCATTTCGTAACAATTAATAAAGAAAGATTAGAGATTCTGTAAAAACAAGCAGAATGTGGAAGTAAAGCTTTGTTTGTTTGCATCATTTGGGAGGTGAGATTGGACATGGAATCTGATGGACCCAACATAAGCTGTGTTTGGTTGTACAATTGTTGTTCGGACTCTATGTCCGAATTGGACTACAAAAGCGACTCAAACCCATCATTTAGAAAGCCATTTTGTCTGCTTTAGCATCAGTCTAGCCATTTTGTCTTGTCGAGATTGGCCAAGTTTGAGGAGACCCTGCACTTTCAACCATCTATCTTTAGTTCATGTCGTAGATCCCAAGTTATTGAGAGGATAACCATATCAGTATTGATATGCCTACAAAAATCATGTACAAAAAGCGTACAAAGCTCTTACGTGTCAACATCTTGTTCTTTGATCTTTTATTTTAAAAATAAAATCAACGCACAAGATGTTACCATATAACAGTATGTACACTTTCAATAATGGTCACGCGAATCATTTTCCTAACTTCATGGTAATGTCATAAAGAATATGCTTAGTACATAGCATCACCTCGTTACTTAACCCTGCGCGCATACTTGAAAGTTCCACTGTTCTAACAGGCGGGATAAGGATCGACTTGCATATATCTATATATGATTTCTTGAGATGTATCACTCAATAACTACATAATCAATCACTGCAATGGGTATAGTTCACGGGCAAACGATAAACCTTTTGACAAAATCTGCATCATGGAATATTATGGCAGTTTGCTCTCTTAGAGCAGCCCTCGGATCATGATCAAGCATTCCATTACAGCTCTAATGAAACAAATCTTCACAATTATATTTGGGTCCGATATGATGGATTGTCAAAAACGTGTAACTGTACTAAAGTACCCACGTGCAGTTGCGATGTGGTTCCTATGGCCACCATTTGTTATTGCAGGGCATGCAATTATATTTTTCTTGCTTCGTATAAATTTCGGATTTCCATTGTCAAACGGAGCATACTCAAATGGAGCTCAAATCAGGTCCCGCTTCAACATTAAATAAACTTTATGCATGCATTCATCTGGATCATCTTCCCTTGATAAGTTTCGTTATTATTCACTTGGGGTTTTAGTTATTGAACATGCCGGCCCTAATGTAAGGCAAATAAGGCGCTCGCCTAGGGGCCCTGATGATAGTAAGGCCTCCCAAAAATATATTAATGTTAATATATATAGTATTTATTTTAAATACATTATTTCTGCAAACTAGATTGAATTTTGTCTTAAAAAAGTACTATGCATACTCAAAATTTATATGTACATTCCTTGTACAAATCCAATCCAACAATAATAAATGCCAAAATAGTGTTGATTGTCTCAGTCCCCTACGTATCTCCATTATACTCAACGTTTATGAAAAAAGATGAGAGAATCTAAAGTGACATTATGGATTGCGTGCTGATATAATTGCATACATTTTTCATACTCGTCGTGAATTTGAAACATTTAAGTGATGAAAATACTTTCGGTTTTATGTTGCTTTTAAAAAGTTCAAATCATTAGAGAATTATAAAAAATGAGATGTTTTTTATACTAATGGATAAATTAATTTGCAAAATTTCAAAGGAAACTACTCACGAGAATAGAAATTCTCCAATCAGCATGTTGGTTTAAATAAAAACACGATATATATATATCCTATAAATATATGTAATTGTTGTTTATGTGAAAAGAAATTTGTTAAAATTGAATTTGGTAATATATTTCGTAGTTTAAGTGTTTAACTATTTATGGATTAAAAATGATATTTTAGTAAAACTTGGCTATGAGAAAAAGATAATTTTATTTCTCAATAAAGCAATAAATATTGCATCAAATTACTTTTTATTTTATTCTTAATTATTTATTTTTATTTAATAGCTATTATAATATTAATAGGGCCTCTAGTATTGGCTCGCATGAGGCTAAATATGCAAATGAATCAAGCCATTCATGAAAAAGCTTGGGCTCGGTTCGTCAAAACTTTGGCTCGAGCTTGTTCATTTGTTCATGTAATAAATGAACCGAGCCTAAATAACAAAATAGGTCTTATTAAACAAATGAGTCAAGTTTGAACAATTCTCAGCTTGGCTCGTTAACAGCCCGGGCTCGTTTGATTCATGTATATATATATATGTGTGTTGTGTGTGTGTGTTGTGTATTTCAAATTAAAGGTGTTACCTTATGTAAATAATCAGATATAGTTCATTGTAAATGTAATAAATAACGTGTCCTTTTACTAGTGTGATACATTTCTTTAATAAATTTATCCTTTTATATTTGTAATATTAAGTTGAGAAAATTATTCAATATCGTAATTATTTGATATATGTATTAGTACGTGGTAATTAGTTAACGATTAATCAATAAAAAGCAATAACATCTATAGATTCAAAATATACAAAATGTTTATGAAAAAACTCGGGTTTGCACGCGTTGGGCCTGAAAAAAAAAAATAGGACTTATTAAGCAAACGAATTGAGCCTAAGCAAATTTTCCAAATAAATAAGCCGAGTCTGAATAGGACAAACCTTAGCTCAGGTAAATGCATTTGCATCCCTTCCCAAGCTAAGTCGGCCCTGTTATTGAAATCTCCACGGGTAAGGAGCCTATCATTTCAAACGACAGATTTTACTCAGTACATTGAGTACGAAATGCAACCTTACGCAAGCACAATGCCTGATTCTGTCTTTTCCCTGATTTCTAGTGCTGGCTCTCTCGATTTAAGCTTGAGTTCAAGACTTCGTAGGCCCCAAGAGTTACTTGTTGGGCGTCCAAGAGGCCTTCACTCCCGTCGTGCCGTGGAGTCTTTTAATGTTTGTGTTGTGATACGGGCAATATTCTCTTGGAAATTTTATGATTTTTTTAATATATATTTATGATGTTAGAGCTCATAAAAATAATTAATTTTTAGCTATTTTTATGTGGGCTCTACATAATATTTTTGGCAGTTCTTGGATGAGTTTTAAAACTCGTAGTGTGAATTTCGAGATGTCATATTTAAATTGTTAAAACTATAAATGGGGTAAAGAGAAATTGACTTCAAAGTGAAGTTTTTAAAGGGATTGTGAAAATTATCCTACATCGACGAATTAAAGGGTCAATGGGTTAATATATATACAATTTCATTTTCTTGTAAAAGATGTAATATAGTATATGACCGCTTTTAAAATGTGCAACGGTTG
>MKEJ01106788.1:0-15495 GCA_001753735.1 Embelia ribes
TTTTTTTTTTTTGTTTTGGATATTGTAATTTATGTTGCTTGGTAAAAATTAAAATACTTGCTTCTAGAAAATAGCCTTTTCTTTTTTAATGGTAATTTTTGAAGCAGTTTTAGAGTGCTCTTGAAAATTGATCAGGCTACTTTTGTCTATTTGCAATGAAAAATTCATCTATCAAATGTCATGCTAATTCTCAAATCAATTTACGCCAACATATAGAATTACACCTCTAGAAACAAGGATACAAGTAATATGAAAATTCATGTGTGTCAAATATCTAGATGAACAGGTTGTCTCCGATTGAAACGAGGGTCATAAAAAAAATCACGATAACAATCCGATATAATATTTTATTTTAATTTAATAAATATACCCCAAATTATAGGAATTAATGATTGGTTTTTATTTTAATATGTGTCATCATTAATTTGTCCAATAGACTAGACAGATTGAGCTTGGTCTAGTACAGAACCTAACTACTTTAGGGACAGATCTAGTGGCTTACACTCTTACCTATTACGTGGGCTTTGGTTCACCACTCCTAGCCATTTATCTATTTTAAGTCGCGTTGCCCTTTTTCTTTTTTTTTTTATTTCCCCTTTTTTCTGGAAAAGTTTTTATTCAACTCCTTGTCTATCGGTTTGTTTGCTTCCAATTTATAAATTTTAGTTTTTAAATTCGTTTTTAAAAGCTAAAAAATATTTTTCGACCTAAATTTTAAATTAAATTTATTTATTATTTTGATCTAATAAGAAGGTTGTAACAATCTTTTTTTTGAGTCGAAAAAAAAACCTACTTATTTGTATAAAATTGCAACGAAGTAACTGGTTAGTGATAAATGTTAGCCGAGAAAGGCAAGGTGGCACGGTTGGTAATACAAAACTATCATCTAGCGAGCATCCCATGTGAAGAGCGCATGATACAATTAAGTCCCAAAAATTAATGATGACAAATCGTAATCAACAATGCGATAATAACAAAGATAAGTGCTTTTATTCCTATGCATATCACGTTAGTTTTCAAATTCACTTTTTGATTACCGGACTGAGGGGCCGGGCTGCATTGTATAGTCGCTATGCAATATTTCCCTTTTGTTGGACTAAAATCAGCGCGGACAAATAATACTGAATAACTTCATTTTACATTCAATTTTTCTTTTTATATCGCTCAAATCATAATAAACTTTTAATTAAAATTTATATTGAAAAACAGAAGTGAACGGAGAAAATCTTTTCTTTTTTTATTGGGAAAAAATCATAAAGCAGTATTAAACTCAGCTGTATTAGAGGAAACACCATAAATTATCACCACCATGTCACAAATTCACAAATTTCAACTTTCTTTGGCCAGACGAAATAGTTTCTCTTTCACACCCGAAGCTATTGGACTCAATTTACACTTGGGTTTTCGGAAACTTATAAGCAATTTTCCCATGGGTAACACCCAACTTCGATCTAGCGCCTAGCTAATACGCATAAACCAAAGCATTCATCCGATAACATTTTACCACTATGACGATTAATCTCATAATCATATTCATATTCCATTGCCCCACTTTGGGTCGGTTCGGATTTTACCCAAACTGCATTCCACTACCTAAATTACCAGATCATAAAGTACAAGTATCCGAACTCAAACCAATTTTGTATATAATCCAAACTAGAACCAATTTAGGCTAAAAATCCGAAATTTGTTATTCGGGTATTTCGGATTTTTTTAATGATAAGAAACCCGAGTCCGAATAACCGAATTACCCCCGGGAATATAAAACCATAATCCAAACCAAACCACAAATTCAAGTAATTCGGTTAGGATTCTTCTGTCGGTTTTGGGTTACCCGGAACCTTGCAGAACCCTAACCACAGTGAACTGACCCACCAACGCACCCTACTACAAAAATATATAAATAAAAAGAGAACATGGTACAAGATTCAAAATTTATGGGAGTACTATAAAACAACATCTGCTTATGACATCATAACATTATTTATATGTAACAACTCTTTTGAAACAAAAAAACAGGTACCCACAGCCCCCACAAAATTCTCGAGTTCCCCTGCAGATTGCCCTGCACCAGTCTCACTTTTTTTCAATTTTACCCCCATATTCTCAAACGTTACATAACAGTACAGGCATTTGGATTCTCATCACTGAACATCTGAGGAGCAGGGGGGTAGTAAGCATAGGCATTATCATACCTCTGACGTTGCGGGTAGATTTGGAAATTCACCGGATCGGTGTAATAGAACTCGTTCTTCTTCGTCTCCACCACCTTGCCGGCCTCACCTCCAGCATCTGTAGCTGCCACCGCCACAACTGCCACCTCACCAGCATCTTTTTTCTCTTCCGTTGCGGCTTTTGCGTTTTCAGCATTTTTATCACCAGGATTTTTCTCCTTTTTCTCGGTTTTTGCTTTCTGTTCTTTTTTCTTCTCTGGCTCTTGTTTCAGTATTGAAACATGCTTCCCGGTCCTCTTGTGTATATACTCAATGAGCTTTGGTGGGTCGAAAACGCCACTAACAGTGACTTGGGAGCTATTTAGATCGGGTTCCACATTGTCAACGCCTGCTAAGTGCAATAACGTTAAAGCAAACTCCCTCCATTTCATATTAAGCATCGTTTAAGGTTACGGCACGAAGATTAAGAAAGGCATTAAATAATCTCCTTTGTAAAAAAAAATATTGGAATTTCACCGTATTACACTTTGTTGAAATACTCAAAAAGTTAATGTGCTTAACACGGGTAAACTTGGAAAAAGTTAATAAAGACAATATTGGTTTTCTAAAACGATACTTAATTGTAACTAATTTTTTTCCTATAACAGTACTTAAAATGAAACAGAGGGAGTATCTCAACAAAAAAAAAATCATTTCACGGAAAGAAAAAGTTCACCGAACATCTTTGTAACATTAGAAATTTCTATTTGCTCTAGCGAGTTCCAATTGTAACAATCTACTCCTTATTCTTAAAAAAACAATAACTAGGCCTTGAGTATAATATTAAACAGACCAAAAACAACTACATTTAATGCAGAAATTAAATTGTTAAAGTTGAAATTAAACGGACAAATAAGAATTCGTTTCATGGGCCCATTCCTGTAAATTTCCAATTCAAAAGAGAGTACTTCAAAGTAAAAAAAAAAAAAAAACTTCAGAAGAGGCCCGAAGTTTTTAGGGCAATCATAAAAAAAAAACCCCTAGCGATTTTATCTTTTGTCAATTTAGTCCCAAATTTTTAATTTTTTCTCAAGGTTTCAACAGATCATCAAAAAGGTCCTTTTACCATATTTTGGAAAATTTTGTCCTTGTAATGTATTTCATAAAATTGATTTTATTCTTGATTAAAATATGTATATATATATATATACATTTTAAAATAAATTATAAATTATTTAAAAATTTTCTTAGCAATAAACAACATTAGTTATTAAATTAATTTATTTTCTCTCATTAAATTATTTCATGATGTACAAAATATTTTGTAGTCAAGTATCTTACAATCAAATTATATATATATATATAAATCATAATCATTTTAGTTAATTATTTATTTATGCAATTTTTAGATTTTAAAAACTTATTTCCAGTTAAGTTTTATGTATAAATATAGCTTGTCAAAGAAAAATAACAAAATAATCGTGTTGTATATTTTGCAGCAAACATGCTCATCCTACTTATATATTCACTACTTATTCATAAATTTAAATTCTAATTTTACTAATTAATATATTAATAAATTGATAATAATATTCTTATTTATATGTAAAGAATTAAAAATATTAAATTAAAAAAAAATTAGTTAATAATTAAATTTTTTTGTAATACTAACTCTATGAAATAAATTTTACTCGATATTGTGTAAAGTAAGGAAAAATAATGAAAATGGTGTTTTTGATGGCTTAATTAAGCCTTTGCAATAAAATGGATAAAAATTAAAATTTGAGACTAAATTAACAAAGCGTAAAATTTGATATGTGTTTTTAATAATTGTCCTGAAAATATAGAAAAATCCCTTGAATATTATTTTGAATATTCTTTTTCTTCTAAATGAAGCATAAACGTAAAGAGGAATAAAGGAAAAAAGAAACTTCTGAAAACGCGTAAACAACGCAAAGAACGGTGTCGTAAATGACGGCGTTACACATTGAACCCAAATTCGTTTTTATTTTTTATTTATAGATAGATACAGTTTCCAAAATCTATATACGCGTTGAAAATACGCACACAGAAGCAAAGTCTAAAGCCGCGGTAAGAAGATAATAATATTATACTCCATAAATAATCATATTTTATTTTTCTTTTGATTTATAGCCCAATATATATTTTTTTAATTATCAAACCTCAAAAATATACATAGGGCTAATTATAACGATGGTCACCATAGTTTCAACCAAGATTCTATTTCGTCCTCTTAGTTTTAATTGTAACAATTAGTTCCCAGGTTGTGGATGTGCAACGACACCATTGGTCTCTTTGAAGGTGAGGAACTTTCTTAAATTAGGCATGGAACCTAATGTTAGTTAGAATGGGTTTCAACACCTTATAATTTGAAAATTTCCATTTGATAAACTACATTTTGTATAAATAGTTTTATATGCAGTTTTAAGCCCATGATAATTTTTCTGTGATGCGTAGCCTTGTTAATAATTTTGACTGTGTTTAGCTCCCCCAATGACAGAATTCCAGCTCCTCACCTATGAAGAATGATAAAAACCATATCACATGATCATTTGTTGTTCATTTAGGGCTAAACCGGTTCTTATACGATAATTCATGCTACCATCTTCTCTAAATTTGAGTATGTTAAAAACATGAAGGGGATTAAATATGGCATTTTAAAAAATTAGAGATTATTAATTTCTCAATAAAAACAATTCAGGGCAAAAAAATATTTGTTAAACCTATAGGGACCAATGTTGTAATTCATCTATAAACCTATATATATTGAATAATTAATAATAATAGTAATAATTATGGAGTAAAATTATATATTAGTATTTTCTTTTTCATACATGAGTTGAATGCGGAGTCATAGCGGTGGTGCTGGAGGTGGACCCGTGTAAGAGGCAATCAAATTGAAGGAACCTTCGAAAAATGAAATATTATTAAACTTAGAAACACAGTGAATGAGGAAATAAATAAAATATAATAAATAAAAGAGGAAAAAGGAAATTAAATTTATTTGTAAAAAATTAGACAGCTGGCAATGAATAAAAAACACGCTCACCTACCGTCACTATAGCGTCTCTCTGTATCTCTCTCTCTTCGCTTTCCTTTTAAATCTCTCTATCTCTCCCCTTCAAATTTATTCTGACAAATATTTTGTTTGAATATATATATACATACATACATATATATATATATATAACAAGGAAGAGTGCAGTTTTTTCTTATCTAGTAGCGGCATTACTTAGGCACTTTTTAGCTCAGGTTTGGCTTAGAAATTTATTTTTTATTTTCTAATATGAAACTATATATGTGTATTTATACACAAAGAGGCTTATTCCATTTGATTGTTTTTAAATGTTATTTGAATGGGGAGAAAAGGAAAAGATGTTTGAATTTCAGTTCTCCAATGCCTTATTTTAAGTTTTTTGGCAATTCTTATTTTCGTTGGTGAAAGAATTACTTGTATTGTGTGGTGAAAAGGAAAATATTATTTTTGCATTTATAATTTTTGTGAGAATATTATTTTTTTTGTTTTTTTTTTCTCATGATAAATCATTGGACCGAATAGAATTGTAAGAGAAAAGATTTCATTTAGGTACATTTTGCTTACATTTTCTGAGAAACAATTAAAATTCTGTTTTCCCTACTAATTTGTTAAGCATTTTAGCCCTTAGGATCAGCCATTTTGTGCACTTTTCTATTCAAAGAATTGTTTTATGGGTTTGCTTGCGTTTTCTGAGAAACAATTAAATTCTATTTTCTCTCAAATTCTGTTTTTTTTTTCGCAATTAAGAATTCTTTTTTTTTGTGTGTGTGTGTATGGCCCTTATGTTTTTGTGTCTTATTTTTCTTCCTTTTTGTTTTTTGCAGGTATTTGATTATAGATAATTACTGTGAATTTTGCACTTTCCTCATCCCCTTAATTTCGAAGGTTAGTTGCATAAATCTGTTTCCATTTCGTTTATTTCCTCTGTTTTGTCGGCAGAAAATTTATGGCTACAATTCCAAATTGAAATTAAAATTAAATTTTCCGAAAATGAGTTCCCTTTTTTATGTGAAAAACCAGGAATTTGAATATTGCCTCACAAACATTAAATATGCCGTACCATAAAATTTCGCCTATTATTAAAATTAATTAAAAAAAAAAAACACGGCAGAACTGTGTAGCATAGAAAGTACCATTGTTGAAGGAGTTTTTTTTAATATATATATATATATATATACAAGGGATATTTTTGTAATTTAAAGTCATTGTACCTCGACCTGTAATGGATATTTTTGTAATTTAAAGTCACTGTACCTCGACCTGTAAGCATAACCGATAAACTGAATTAATTGAATTGTTTTCAATTTAAAAACTAAACCGAACCTTTTGACTAATTTTCCAATTGAACCAGGTTCGGTTCGGTGGTTCGGTGCACCAATAAATTGGCCACATCTAGTAGCATGAAATGGAAGAAATCTAATATTGAATATCTGTTACTCATCTAATCAGTGTTGAGATGAGCTGTAAGATCCTATAACCCACCATAAACAACATCCCGACATCCTTTCGAGTTGCGTGTAACAGTTAAAGTGGAGTGGAATACAACATGTAACTATTTTGGCACAAAAAGAATGTTGTGGGTGTTGTTTCCCAAAATTAACGCATGAGAAAATTAATTTTTTCCCTCCTAATGTGAAAATTGGTAAAAAGTTGGAGGACAATTTTGGAAAAGTAAAAGTGGACACCGTTTCAATTGGTTTTTGAGTCCTCCCGTTTTATAATATAGTTAGTCACAGATTAAAAAAAAGGAAAAGAAAAAAGAAAAAATATTTTCATAAGTCATACTCAATGTGGAAATAGTCTTTCTGAAAATAAATGAAAAACTACATGCATTCTATATTTTCGAAACTCGTAATTCAGAAGTTTTGTACACTGGATTATTTATTTATATATATATATATAAATATATTGAAATTATCCCTTGGAGATGAATCGGAAAAGCAAATGAAAAGTGCAAAGAAACCACATTTTCCTTAATGCTATGAATAAAGAAATACGTATATATTAAAGGAAATTTCAAAATTGACCTTAGAAGTTGAAGGCTTGCAGCTGAATAATAGTAGTATATTAATGTATATGTACTTGTGTTTTCCCTTACTTTATATGTAATTATAAAGCGAAATTTTGTGCAATTTTGTCCTACAAAATGTAAGATTGGATTTGTTTATCAAATTTTCTTTAGACTTCTTCTAAGTTTTCCCTCAGAATTCCACTAGTGCTTTGCTAGGTTCCTATATCATGTCCTTTATCTCTTGTAAGAAAACAAGAAAAATTATTAATTTCTACATTTTTTTATTCTTGGAATTCACTACCCTTTTCACAAGCTTCTTGGGCCTTTTCCCAATTTTGGGACATGTGATCCCAAATTGAGTATGTGATAAAAAAAAATAATAATAATAATACCATTAGCATTGAAGAACTATAAAAACATAAAAATAAAATATTTTTGCTATTTACTGTTACGAATAATATATATTTGTAAGCCATTAGTAATAACGATCATAATAAAATATACCATATTAATAATTATTCTTAGTCATGCACCAAATGTACAATTTTGGAGTTCACGTACCCAAAAATTGCAAACAAAAGTTTGCTTGGAAAACGTGTTTTGTGTTCCTTGAGGATTTAAATTGATTTATTTTTGTTGTTTTTCTTGTAGGTTGGTTAGTAGGTTCTTCCGGGTTTTTGCATTTATTAAAAACTTTAGCACTTTTTTAATGTGTTTTGTTGGAAGTCTAAATATCATCTCTCCGACTATATATTGACTAATCTGCGTAATTAATTTTAATTTGGTTGATCATGTGTTATTCATTATAATTAAAAATAATATTTCTTCCGTTTTTTTTAAGTAATTTTTTAACAAAATAAAAAATTCTTTAATAAGCAATCGATGTAAAAAATTGATAAACTGTCCACATTACTTCTTTCATTAATTACTTTATTATTTCCCAAAGTTATCCATAAAACACTTTCTATATCCCAAAAAATTTAATTAGTGACACTTAGTGCATCTTGTTTTTGAAGTATCATGGTTTGACTTTGATGATTCTTTTAGTTTTTTATTTATTGAAATAAATAGCATATTAAACTGTACTCTTATTGATTCTTGTTCGTTCAAAAGTTTCAATGTCCATTGTTATATACTCCGTATTTGGGCAATCATCAAAAACCTCTCTAAGATTTTATCGTTTATTTATATTTAGTTCACAAGTTTTGATTTTTTTGTTTTCAATTTCATGTCTTTTGCTTTAAAAAAAAATCATCTAATAATTCCATTTGTTTGATATTGGAGATTATGATCAAAATTGTGATTTTAAGAATTATAAATTCAATATCATACACCTTTTTATTAAATAAATATTACTGTTTTAGTACATATTAAGTAATATAAATCAATCGATCAAATTTTTATATAAAATGCAAACTATTGATTAAAGAAATTAGATAATCTTAGTGCATAGTAATTAATATATATTAATTAATCAATTCAAAGAATGTACATAAAATGAAAGTTGCATTGTAGCTCATTCTGGAGCATTGTAGTATTGGCTAGACATATATCGCCTTATAGTTCATTATAATTTTTTTGGAGTTAATAATATCGAAGCTTTCCAAATAATAATAATAATAATAAATATATATATATATATATATAATGAACGTTAGTTTCTAATTCTGCATTCCTTCCAACTAGCTCATAGCACGGTTTGCACCAATCAAGCCCCAAATATGGATTATGAAATATTGTTTATAAAACATTTTTCGAACGAGAAATGCTTTTGGTACCCCGTGTGGACTACATTTATATCCATGTAACCCGTATGAATTTTGTATGTTACTTCGTTGTGTTGTGTTATGTAGCCCTACTTTTTCAGAATATATGTTGGTTGCAACTTTTAAGCAAATAAATTAGTT
Organism: Embelia ribes; assembly: GCA_001753735.1. Classification (NCBI taxonomy): domain Eukaryota; kingdom Viridiplantae; phylum Streptophyta; class Magnoliopsida; order Ericales; family Primulaceae; genus Embelia; species Embelia ribes. The sequence goes on from MKEJ01106788.1 coordinate 9,130, forward strand.
ATTTTTGGCTAAGAGAAAAGCTGGATGCACAACTTCCAGCTTATTTAGGTCAAAATAACAGTCAAACGTTGTCCAGTTTTAAGAAAAAAAAGCTAAGAAGCTTAAGCTTTTAAGCTACCACCAAACAAGCCCAATATAAGATGGCACAAATGCTCACTTGGTTTGGATGTTAGGCCATTGATATGTTTAGATATGCTTCTTAGCTGTTGTAATTTATTTGTATTGCTTCTTTAGGTATAAATAGAATACACTTAGTTTCCTATTTTATATGCTAAGTTGTATGTATATATGTATAATCTGCTAACATGGTTGAATGGTTGATCAATCTATGAATATTGATGCAGTTTGCTCACAGAAAGTGTACCCAGGGATGGTGCAACAAGAAGGGCGATACTACCTGCGAAATATGCAATCAGGTGATTATTGCTATCTTGTGACACAGGCGACGTAATATCATACGAAAATTATGTGTCCGCTATGTTACGGGTATTTTCGCATTTTTACTTGGATGGGCTGCATTTTGCAGTTATCTGTTAAAGATATTTTAAGATTAGAATTGATTTGACCTGTTAAGATTAGCATTGGTTTTGATTTAATTTGATTTTACTAGATAATATTTAGAATTAGAGTTGATCTTAGCGGGGAGGTTTAACACGGTACCATGCTTTTGTCTCTTCGAGTTTCATCTACTTCTGCAGTTTGCGCGTCGTCTTCTATAACAATGACGTTGACGATGCAGAAAAAGAAAAATGCAAATGTTGTAAATAAAATGTTCTTTAACCTGTTTTTTTGAATTTATGACGATGATTAATATATAACCTTATCTCGTAACAGGTATATTCGCCAAATTATACGATTCCATCAGTAACAAGCAATCCAGAGGTTACGGCCATTGACATTCGGTACTGTTTCGGGTTTACATTATGCTTTCAGCTCTCCCTTTTAAACTTGTGCATAAAATGTAGCTTCTTTTTAACGAATGAAATTGAATTGCATCAAAGAAAATTAGCACAAATTTACCCGAATGCTTTTAAGCCCCCTCGTTGTTTTGGAATTAGTTTTACTTTTCCGCGCTACCCATGCCTTTAAGTTAATCGAATGGAGCGCATACTCACATCTGCGATATTGAGTACATGTATGCAAAGATTGTATCACGTCATTTTTATTATATGATAGTACAGATCAGTAAAATAACTCGCGAGTATATCAGAAAGCGATCCTAATTTTGTGTGAACTCGGAAAGCTACCCATTTGCTGCATGATTTTGGTTGACGAAAACATACTCGCGTCAGCTTGATTGACAAAATTTCATTGATATACGAGTGAGTTTAATCTTGTATAGAAGATGGTAACAAATCTTATTTAGATGAATGAGAAAAATCTGTAAGAATCTGCCTCTAATATTATGCCGATGCTTAAATAAGTGCTTAGGTACAATTTATCCTAAGTTTTGCTCGTCCCGTAGTGTATATATAATACCTCAATGCTGGCTCAGTTTGCGCAGTTGGTGCATGCTGTAGCCTTTTCTTTTCAGTGTTGTAGTTTTTAAGCAAATATACGCTAACTTATTTCAGTGTATCTAGTTTGAAATTTTTAATTTATTTAGGTCAAAACAGTAAATAAGCTCAGCTTTTAAGTTGAGCAGCCAAACACTACCCAACTTTTAGCCAAAAAAGGTTGAAAAATTAAAGCTTATAAGTTGTAACCAAACATGCGCATTAGTTGCATATTTAATTGTAAGCCATTGTAGAAAGCTTATATTCTAGCACCTCCTCGAGAAATCGTTGAATAGAGTAGTAGGCTTTTGGAAATTATCTTGGGACTAAAGGCTTGTTTGGTTACAGCTTATAAGTTGCAGCTTATCAGTTTTTTTGCTTAAAAACTGGACAATATTTGGTTGCTCAGTTTTGAACCTGAGCTTATTTGCTGTTTTGGCATAAATAAACTGAAAATTTTAAGTTGGATTCATACAACTTTTTTCTTAGATATATATAAGCTAGCTTATTTGCCTAAAAGTTGCAATCAAACAAAAATCTTATATGGTTACATGTTTTCGTTTGAGTTTTTCGACTTGGATCTTCATGCTATACAATTTACAATGAGGAAAAATAGAAATTTTTCTTAATGAACAATTTTCTTTTTCATTTTTCTGACATTCAGGAAATCCTGGACCCCTCCTATTGACATGCGAGATAATAATCATGTCCCGGCCTTAACTGTTGCTTAGCACGAGTCGCTACAATTAGAGTACGATGATTATGTCATTTCGGATATCAGCAGCCTTGCTTATTTTCGCTCCATGGTTATCATTGTAATTTATCTTAAGAACTTTTTTACATATTTTATAATTACATGTGTATTTCTTATATTTCCTTTGGTATGATGAGAAACCGTCGTGTTTGTGCAGTTGATGTTTATCTTGCTCGTCCATCAAATTTTGATGATCACGAGAGATTTTGGAACGGCATATGAGTCGTCCACATTTTTTGATGCAAGTCTTTACATTGCATTTGGTAAAAAAAAATTTAGCTTATGGTTTTAGTACCGATATGCGTTGTAGTATTCGTTGCTATATTGGATGGAAAAGAAAATCAGGAATTAATTTAGTTAAATTATGAGAAATAAAGTATTTGTTGACACTTCATATTCGGATTTCGGTTCTTCAACTTGCTGGTTTACTTTTGCCTTGCTATATATGGCCCGATTTTGTTACGTTTTCCAATGTCGAAGGAGCAGACAGGTTCGTTTAGTCCCCCCCAAACTTTATGCTGATACCATCTCCAATTCTGAGCAAATTATATATGATTATATATTAGGAAAAACTACAAACAGTACCAAATCTGTCACTCTTTTGAAAAATTTTGGGATGAAATCCGTCCGCATGTTAAACTTTTGGGACTTGTGTTTCAAATGTAAAAAGGTGCCAAAAGTATAATTTTCATCAAAACTATGCGGAACATTCGTCTAATTCTCTCAAATTTGTGTAATCCGGATTCTATAAGACAACAACGGCGTAGCATAGAAGAAATATGTTTCAAGAGTTATTTTAGAATTTATCTGAGTTTATGTTTTACTGAAAAAATTGTTTGATTCATTCATATTAAAACTTATCAAATTATTCAGGTTTAAACAACAAACAAACTTATCTTAAAAGCTGGGTAGCTAAACACTGTCAGTTTTAAAGCAAAAAAAAAAGAAAAAAGAAAAGTTGGAGTTTATAAACTGCAACCAAACAAGCCCTATATAAAATAGATATAGCTAAGCAGTCTGCGACATTGTTGTCCGCCCTAGTCCCTAAATTTCCGACGAAGTAGAAAGCATCTGATGTGTTGAGTAACACGTGAGGGGCCGTGTTAAGTACAAGGCTAGCATACACCTCATTAGAAACAAGTAATATCGACATATACTGTCAGGGGTGATGATAGAATTTGGCACTAATCTCACCATAATTCAATTCTATAGTTTCATTCCTTGTTCAATAACTTTTTGGAAATATAATTTTTGCAATTTAATTTTTGATTTTTATTGTCTCCAGGAGTGAAGGGAAGTCATCCATTCTACGGAACTGTGCTTGGTCTGAGTGTCATCCACTGACATTTCGAGGCACAAAGTGTCCATACGAGCCTTGATTGGCGATAGTGGTGACGCGTTAATTAGAGGAATTATGAGAATTAATCGGCTCGTGGCACTAAGCAATTGAGAATGTTGATGAATAAATCCTAGTAGCTCTATCTTTAACCACCCATGAGTTCAAAAGCAAATGTAAGTGATTAAGTGGAGTTCATTAGTGTGACAAAACATCCCCCTCATTTGAAAGTTGCCTTAATTTAATTTTAATTGTTCTTAATTAAAAAGTAATGATAGTTTAGTCACAGGCTCGGGTCCTTATCCCGTTTACGACATTGAATCGTGCAAAAGTTGTACGTTGAGCCGAAAGCAGCCTACCAAAAAAGAGTTGAAGACTAAATAACTTGCAAGATTCAATTTTCTCATCGAGTCCTCTACTTTTCTTATCCTCAAGACTCCTCAACTGCGTAATTATAATTTAATAAATTTCAATTAAATTGTAGTAGATATTTGCTTACAGAATATCACTATTCTAGGACTTGACATTTTACCTATGCCTTGTGACATAATAAATTAATTTGTTCAATGAAGACAAAAGGGCAAACATCCTATTAATACAAGATTATGCTCAAATCGCTATTACCAAGTACACTTCCATACACAAAAGTTAAATCAAACATTAATTTTTTAACAAGATAATCCTACCGACAAAATCTCAACCCGTGCCTTAATGTCACTGATAATCTAAAATTAATATTAATAATTAATGCTGCAATTAAATAAAATGCTATTTTGATTTCGATGATGGTAATGTTTGCGGTGAAAGATGCAATGAAAAGCTTATTATACTATTTGTGATTAGCATGACTAATCACCATCATTAAGAAATTACTTAAAGAGTTAAAAAAGAGTTGGTTCTCTTTGTCAAAACAAAAAAAGACACGTGTTTTTGATAATGACTCGAGACTGTGAGGGCTTTTTGACTTGTTTGGCCATTGTTATGGGTCGCTATTATTTGAAAGTATATAATTAAATCCAAATTACTTTGGCGCCATGAATTAAGAATCGGTGATTATATTATCTTAATAAGATAAGTATCATCATTTGTTGTCTTAACGTGATTCACGGAGAGCAAAAATTCGGATACTCAATCCCAATTTCAAGTAACTGACCCAAAATACCCAAAATTCGGGTTCGGATTCGAATTCGGTTTAATTACCCGAAATACTCAAATAATGAAGCGACGTAATTTTATATTATATTACATTATATATAATAAGAAAACGATGCCTTGATGCATATAATTCGGGTTCGATTCGAGTTTTAGTCTAAATCAGATTCGGTTTAGGTTTGAATTTTTTATAAATAATTCGGGTTCAAGTAATTTAATATTATCTTTGAGTAATTCGGGTTTGGAAATTCAATATTTATTTCGGATTTGCGAAATTCGAATAAGGTATTTTCTGAATTTGTCATATGCTCTTTCCTAACGTTATCTATACTTGCAGTGGTGAAGTCATGATTTCTGAATAGGGGGTTAAGCCCTTCTATCATGTATAGCAAAATAAATAATTTTTTTGTGCAAAGGAGCTGTGCGGTAGAATTTTTGAAAAATTTTAAAATTTATATGAATAATGTGCCGTTTGCTTTTGCAATGCGGTTGCAGCACCTCCCATCAGTTTTAAGTGTGTTTAATATGTAAATTTATTAATAAAATTTTAGTTTAAATTATTTATATATAGTTTCATCATTCCCATAATTTTTTCTTTCAGGATTCCTGGCTACCATCTTGATTTTTGAATTTGAAATCGTAGAGGCTTTGGTATAAGATTCTAAACCGGAAAAACAGAAAAATAGAAACTAAAGATATTAATTATGACGGGAAAAAATGAAATGAAATTGATAAAGTGGAAATCAAGCTGAATGAAAAGGTGTAAAATGAAATAAGCAAAACATTAGGTCGTAAAACATAACTCAATTGAACGTTAGGGGTAAAATAAACAAGTGAATAAAAGTTAAAATGAAACTTAAGAGGAAGTATAGGGGAAAAATGAAAATTTGAATATATCACCATTTAACCCTTTTTTTTTTCTTTTAAAAAAAAAAAGTCATTTAACATTCAAATCCGTGAACTTATGGTTGTACCTTTCACAATAAAATACTTCACATTAACTTTTTTTTGAATTATTTTAAAGCTGATTGCAAAGCAATCTACGTGCATTTAAAAAACCAATGCATCAAGTTTTTTTTAGATGAAAATAAATTAATTTATTTACTTAAAAATTGCTAATTAGACTCAAATAATTTTGTGGGGACCCAATGGTTCTCTTGGCTGGGCAAACTTTGCCCATAAAAAATGAGCCATTTAATGGATAGCGGAAATTAAATTAATCTTTTTATTAATTAAATTTTATATGGAATCATTTTTTTTAATCTGAACTACACATTTTTAAATAAATGGCATAGCACCAGCTAGGCAGATCACTTTTTTTTTCTGTTTGCGGATTAAATAATTTTCTCTTATTTATAGTTTGATTTTTTTTTCATTAAAGAAAAAGTAATGATAGTTTTATGTCTTTTTTTATTTTTTTTTTTTAATGTTGATAGCAACATGCATTAGGAAAATTATAGTTTGATGTCTTTATCTTTAAAATTTTTCTTGGATAATAAAACCCTTATTTTGTGCCTCGATTTGCGTTGGCTAGCAACCGTTTTTCAATAGTTGATTGACCAAACTACTGTATCTTTGAATTGTGCCATTGACATTATATGGGAAATAAAAAATGGAAACAAATTATT
>MKEJ01106791.1:0-11871 GCA_001753735.1 Embelia ribes
TATCCTCTTTGTCATTTAGTCCTTTTGCTTTCACCCCCTTTATGAATTGATCCCTGAGCTTTTATCTCTTTATAAATTGGTCCCTGAGTTTTTATCTCTTTACAAAGACTTTATAACAGAAGCTAGAAGCATCCAAATTGAATCCGATCTGAACCGTTGGAAAGATGATTCGAAGATCTATATATTGATACCAAGTTTGATAGGAAAGTAAATGCCTATTAACACCAGAAATATATGAAAAATTTGTTTTGTCAATTTTTGCTCCAATTCGATTTAAAACCAGGCATTTTATTCGTTTTCTCTTGAAGCTACAGCATAACAAAATCAGCCAAAACAATAGCAAAAGTCCTCATTCTATAATAAACAATTTAAGCAATCAATTAACAACCCATTTATATAATCTCCTCTAATTAAACAAATTCTAATAAGACACAATAACAAGAATAAGAATAGGAACTACTGGTATAACGGCCGTATAACATCTATAACGGTTGTTATAACTGCCATAACAGTTTATAATAGCCGAAATTGCAGTTATGATTGCGGTTTTTTCTGTGAATTTAATTTTCAGCGATATAACGGCCGGTTTCGGTTGCGGCGTCCGCCAAAACCGTAATATAACGACGTTATGTAATGGTTGCGGCCGATTTTAAAACTTTGATGAGACCATAGTGGTTTTGACCACCAACATCACATCAGTGCAATTAATATCGATCCAAGAATCGCAGTAAAACTGACAATACCACATGTTTTTGAGGATCTTGACGGATGCGTACTTTTGTCTGATTGCTTCCTTGAAACTCTCCAAATGTTTATCAAAATCTAAATTTCCTCCCATCAAATCATTTGCAACTTGCGTCACTCGATATTGGATTGATATAGGATTTCATATGCCAACAAAGCCTGAATAGAGCCTAGTGGGCCAGAACCCAACCTCACAAATAGGAGGTCATGGGTTCGATTCCCCTCCCCTTAAACTTTCCAAAAAAAAATTGCTCTAATTCCGCTTATGTCTCTTAGTTACAGATCTATATTTTGGTGATACGACTCCTGACTCATGATGTAAAAGAAACCATTCTTGAACTCTATGGTTCCAAGAAAGGTTTCGAATTACAGTGTAAGCTGTCATAACGATAATGGTGGTAATGTAGTGGTATCGGGTACTACGGCAGCAGCAAAACAGTTGCGAAAATTAAAACTGCAAACTTCTATTATCTTTGCAAAATTAATTTTGAATTTTTTCTCCGTAACGTCTTGTGACCATAATTTTTTGATACTCATCGGCATAGCGTCGTAACGGACGATACAGACAAAATTTCATCCTAATTGCTCTATCTAACAAATTTTATTTCGTAATTGCTCAATTAGAAATTTCATTTCCATGTTTATTCCACCGATCTTCACCTGTCTTGATTGAACCCTTAATTTCTATTGTTGTACTTCAAGTTTGCTACAATCCTCAATAGAGTCCCAATTCTTTGAATATTGACAATTAGGTCCTCTAGCTTTCATTTTGGTCATCAAGTTTTTGAACTTTTGCAGTTTAATCCCTTGGCGTTTCCAATTCTCTATAAGCTCTTCAAGTATGACGATTAAGTCTGCAAGCTTATACCTTTCTTATATATCCTTCATAAACTCAATGAACTTATTAGTAATAAAAATAAGGATCGAGGTTTTATTTATTTATTTAAATAAGTTGTTTTCATAAAAAAAAATCAATAAAAAGTATTTTCTATAACCTTGGGTAAACAATTTTTATTATACTTGTAGTTTATTTTGATGCATGTTTATTACTATTCGTGTATATAGAAAGTAGTATATCTAGATGCATGTTTAAATATCATTCATGAACTTAGGAATTATGCTAGATCATGAATGGTTCAAGAGATCTCTTTGTAGGCCTATAAATATCAAGGCCCAAGGGCATTTTGTAATCAAGCAAAACAAAGCAAAATCAAAGTAAAAGAATTTAATCAAGTGATTCAAGTAATATAAAAACTAATTTGGGCAGCAGCAAAAGTAGATAATCAAATTCAAAAATTCTTGAGCAATTACAGTTTTAAAATTTCTTGATCCTATATCCCATCATATTTCTGCTTAGCCCCAACAAATTTAGGCCCGTAATGTGGTGGTTGCGGCCGAAACTATTACATAATCGTAATGGCACCAAGACAACCTTAATCTTAAAGCTTGTTTCTATTCTATTGAATCCCCAGCGAAATAGTGGTTACAACAAATATATAGTCAAAACCAAACCTTAATGGTCTCGTCCTCAGTAGCAATAGTCCTAAGGCCCAATAACCGATGTAGAATTAGATAACTTTTATTAATAATAAAGCAATTAAAATACTAATAATTAATGTAACATCAATTGGTTTGTTACTTTTTAAATTTACTTTCCAAATAAGTAAGAAGAAGCAATTACAATATTTCTAATATTCAACTGTCCTCTATGGGGGTTTTCCTTTGCCAATCAAGTTAAATGGAAAAATGATCGAATAATGATATTAGAAAATAATGTTAGTTTATTTTTTTAATTCAATAAAGTTATAATATTAGTTGTTTTTCTAGTCTATCATTACAGGTACTTCGTTATGGCAAACAATCCTACAAACAAAAACCTCCGATGACCCTCCTATGGAAATCAATTGCTCCGACACATGCCCTAAAAGTATTCCATTTCCCAAAAAGCGACACTACGAAAAATTTTCCTCATCCCATAAATGTCCCGGATATTTCCGTTGGATACACAAGGATTTGAAACCTTGGAAGGAAAATGGGATTTCAAAAGACATGGTCGAAGCAGCGGAAAAAGATGCACATTTGCGAATTGTGGTACTCAAAGGGAGGCTTTATGTGAAGCAGTTGAGGAAAGCTTACCAAACTAGAGATGTTTTCACCATTTGGGGGATTTTGCAACTCTTGAGGTTGTATCCGGGTTATTTACCTGATTTGGATATTGTGTTCGGATGTGGAGATAAACCCGTGGTGAGAAAGATTGATTATTTGGGAGAGAAAAAGAACCACATCTCTCCATTGTTTCATTATTGCGGGAGCATTTCAACATGGGACATACCTTTTCCCGATTGGTCATTTTGGGGTTGGTAAATCATTTTACTAATTATTTCTCTCAATTAAATTATTTTGTAGTATCTTATCAAAAAAGAAGAACTAAAGGAATATGTGGCAGTGGTTCCTTTTGTTAAGAATTAGAGCCAAAAATGAGACGGGGCAAGTACATCACTGCCTCATTTTTCGTATATTTGACCCGACGATGCATAATGTTTTATACAAAAACAGTTCCAGAATGGATTAGATGCAACTAACCATTCGAACATGAAAAGTTCTATTTATGTTCTATATTTGGAATTTAGCACTTTTTTTTGGCCTAGTGCCGAGAAGATTTACAGAATACTGCAAATGTAACATTTTTGTTATCACGAGACGTCATGAATTGGCACATAAAGAAGTTGAATTTTTTTCTTCAATTTTGTTTTCAATAACCCTTCTTATTTTCCCTTTCAAATATTATAACTACACAGCCTTAGAGTACCTTACAGACAGATATATCTGTATTTAATTGGAAATTGAACACGTATCAACAAACATGTAATCAAGTTGTGCCGTTTCTTACATTAGAAACATCTTCGGAAGTTTATTAGTTCTTTCGTCCAAAAATAATAAATAATAGGATCACTTTTCTTATTGAATTGTCCAATAAAAATTGCCAATTTTTATTTTAGGACATATAACCATTACAAAATTAAAGTCATTACTACTATTGTCTCTACATAGCTATTAGGGTCATGAATGAGAAAAAAAGTTGCACGAATATGTTGGTAATTAAAATTTTTTTTTAAATTTCAAAAGTTAATTTTTAGTTTTTTCTTGAAACATGTGTCTGAAATAATGATAACGGTTATTATAACAGTAACGGTGACGGTATAATGGTTTTGAGGTGTAACGGCCGTAACATAATAGCTGTGGAAATTGTAGCCGCAAAATTTTTTCATTCTTACAAAATTTTTAAAAAAAAAAACCGTAACAATAATTACAAACTGTAACGGATCGATGCGGGTCTGTACCTGTCGACGCGTAACAGTTTCGGATGCTGTGGACAAAAATTCTATTTTTACCAAGATAATGGTATGTAAAAGTGGTGGTAGTGGCAGCCGAAACGATTATATAACGGTATTATGTAAAGGTAACGGCCAAGTTTTTTTAACTGATTCTTCCTTGAAGGTGATTCAAAGCCTCCTTGGTATTTGTGGGGCATATGGGATGAAATCAAGAGTGTGATGAGTCTATAGAGGTTTGTATTACTCATACATATAGGGAGCTCCCTAGCAAAGGAGGCATTTTTTATTTTAGTTTCTGTGGATAGTCTTCCTTATTTTTTTATTTTTTTTTCTTTTCTGTTTTGATACTTCTGTATAAGATCTAGGGATTTTCCCCGGGTTGGAATAAAATTTTCTTGTTTTCTTATGAAAAAGAAAACTAGATATTTAGTTTTGTTTTTGTGGTTCTTTCTTGTTTCGTGTTCACTAAAGTGCAGCTTGTATATGCCTTTTTATTTACAAGCTTTTTCATTTTTTGACATGAATTCTTATGAATCCAAAAGCTTACGATTACCACCACTTTTAAACTTGAATTTGAAGCTATAACAATGGGAATGTTGCAACATATGTATATTTCTTTTTAAGGGCTCGGCACAAAGTCCACGCCTTTTAATAAAAGGCGAAGCTTGGGCTCGATTTTAAAGATCCCTAAGCAAAGCAAAGAAGCCAAGAGCCTCGCGAAACCCATTCTTCATTTACGCTTGTAATCATTCATACGGTATCGGGATGCAGAGGAGCTGAGCTGTTCATAAATAGGCTCAGACTCGCTCTTCTGTAGTATACGTACTCTTCGGCAAGAGGGTTCATTTGGACTAGCTTCATTTGTACCCACTTTCCGTGGAGGCGGCTACGGATTATTTATGTACAATTCACTTATTTAACTAATGAACGAAATTTTATTTTTACTTTAAAAAATAAGCTCAACACATGACATACCACAAAACAAGAAACAGCAAAACGAAAATCCAAGTTCCCAGTCCATACCCTTCATTATCATAACCGGAGTTACTATATGTCGGCTGATTATAATAAGGACCCGAAAAGAAATTCAAACTCTGAAAAAAATAAGTGATAAATGGTATCATCATCAAAACGGCGATGAGAAAGATCAGGACTAAGAACGTAAAACCTCGTTCTGCTTCTCCCCAGAGATCGAACACGGGTTGAAAGAGCTCGACCAACGATGAGACCATAGGGCTGAACGCGAAAAGACTAAGAAAACCAACCATAAAAAGGGGAACCACTGGTGAAGGCCCTCTACTTGTCATTTTTTAGAGTTACATTTTTTAGTAGAGAAAAAGGGGGGATTAAATAGAAATCAAGGGTGTGTTAATTGTTAGTTAGACATGACAATGACTTTGGGGAGTTATGCTTTTAATTAGGACATATATATGTATGTATGTATATATATATATATATATATACATATGTGGTTAGTTTATCTATTTTAAGAAGTTAGGCCAACCAAAACCTACTCTGTTGCAATAATAGTACTATGATCAACAGAAATGATCCCCATAGTTCAACAATAACTATTTGGTCCCTTTTTTAATTTATTATTAGTAATAATAGTTCCAAAGTTTTGAAAACGGGATAGTTCTGGTCCTAATTTTGAACAGAAAATCATCTTAGTTGATGAAAATCTTATTATTTGACACATGTCGTTTTTAGAATTAATTAGTCTTATTGCAATATTTTATGTTAATATTCTCTCCTAAATTAAAAAATATGACGAAAGATTATGACTGGTTCATTTGACCAACGCTTTTGCAGGTCTACTACCAATATGCTAACTTAACAGGTTAACCTGCACCTGCTGTTGTTCTAGACTGGTGAGATCTATAGACCCAACCTATAGACACACCCCACATGCCTTGATAGTGCAGAAATGGCTATGGGTGTCTACTACCCTATTGGGCTACCAGTCTTGCACCTCCACGTTGCCCTATATACCGATGGATATGGGATGTACGTAGGTCTCATATTTTTACTCTCAGTCGATCGGCAACTCGCAAACTTGCAGATCCGCACAACTACAAACCCCCTACACCGGACGGATGTAGTGCAGGTAGACCACACAGGCCCAATGAACAATCGTATGAAGGATCCAACCGATCAACCATTACAAAATTTGAGGACTACTAAGGTTTTAATTGAAATTATAGGGACGAAAAGAGATTTAGTCCAAACCATGGAGATCATTAATGTAATTCCTCCATCACAGTATTTATGACTATTTCTGCAAATTAAAAACTTGCTTTGAATATAAGCAAGACGTAATGACTGTAGCACATGTATTTTTATATCCAATTTATAAATGATGAGCAGAAAATGTGAGGATTAAAAAAATAAGTGATGGCTAAAGATGAATATAACGAGTACAATATGGGACCCACTATAATTACATATATATATATATATATATATATATTTTTTATTTTTTTTTTTAAATTTGAAAATTTTGAGATGGCCAATGCAAATAACTCCACTACCAAGGCAAAAATTCGGATTATTATCACCACAAGAAAGTCCGAAGATAATGGTGCCCCACGCCACTTAGGGATTTAGTAATTTGCTAGGAAGAGTTAAAATTAATCTCATAATTTTTTTGGATAAAAATTTTAAAATTTTTTATTTATAATTTTAATATTATATTTATCAAATAAATTTTTATTTTTTAATGTATGTTTAGCTATTTCTATGAATTTTATATTTGTACGCAGTGACCTCATGGTCAATCCCCACTATCGCACATGCTAGATGGCTACAAAAGTCGCGACTTTTACTCATTATAAATTGAATGTATGAATTCAAGAGTTGTTGATTTTTTGGTACCTTCCTAAGAAACTTCCTCTAATTTTCTTAGAAACTAACCATACAATCCTAACGGATCACACAATTTATAACTCCAACTATTCACCTCAAGGCTTGAATTTTAGTTAGATATATATATATATATATATGTTATATTGAAAAAAGATGCCCGGAGTCGAGATGCATCGGAGAATAAGGGCGGGTTTGCAGCGCCTTCACGAGGACAGTATTCGCTCCGCCCACCGCCACCACCGGTTTTACCAGTCTTGGGCTGAGCCACCACTGCCTCTGTCGGCGGGGGCGGGGGATGAGGGAGCCATGGATGAGGCTGCTCTGAGGGCTCGGCGGCATCTCAAGGAGAAGCTTGGCTACTTTCGGCACTCCAGGTTTCTCCGTTTTCTTGAAATGAAAAATTGTTCTCTTTTTCCTGCAATCAAGGAATTAAGCTATGAAAATAATTCTATGTTTCTATACACTGTCGATTTACGAATTGTAACCACCAAGTATGAATATGTGTTGTGTAGCAATTTGTACAATGTATAAAAAATTTAATCCTATGAAAGTCACATATATATGCTTAGTAAATCTTTATTTCACATTTTGGGCAATCATAATCTAGTGGAAAATCCGGAAGATTCAAATGAGTAGCTAGTCTAATTTTTGAAGTTTAAATTTTAGCAAATTCTCCAACTTGGGCACCTGATAGTGTTCAATACTTTTTCCGTCCAAAAATAATTATTTTTTATTTTCATTTGTCACAAAGTTTTAATTGGTAATAATTGTCCCGTTTTCATTTGCGCAAAGTCTTAAGTTGTTGAGTCAAAAAGCAACTTTTTATATTTTGAATTAAATAGAAAATGTCAAATCTAATACTAATAATTTTTGTTTTATTTCTCTCTCTAACAATTATGATGATAGCAGTGTCTTATATTTTGTAATAATTAAAGATACTAAAGTCAAATTTGAATAATTATTTTTAGGGATTCGAATTATTATTCGTGGACAGAGGTGGTGTTAGATGAGCTTAGATTGATACCTTTTAAATATAAGATATAATTGTTCATTCTAATTCTTATTTTAGGGGATCCTATCAAATTTTCCTTCCATTTACTAATATTAGACAAAATTAACGTACTCAGCTCCAAACTTGTAACTTTTAGGCCACAAAAAGCTCAGCTTACAAAGCTTAGAAACAGTAAAATAAAATTAAAAAAATATAAATAAATAATTGAATTTAAAAGCTGCAATCTAACAAATACTTACACTGCTTAAGTGTGCTCACACGGTGGTCAAGCAATCAGAAAATGCTGTGTGGTCTTAATAACAGGCAGACCAAAGTTCAAGCAAATGAAGGTAAAGGCGCGCGACAAACACCTCGTGCCAAAGATAGTTCTTCGCACTTGGTTAGTAAAATACTACCTAGGAGTCTATGGAAGTCGCATAGCAGCAAAAGCAATTCATCGAAAGGGGACGTTTGTGCCGTGTGCTTGGAAGATTTTGGGGCTGAGCAACAAGTGATGGAGTTGAATTGCACCCACAAGTACCACTCCAAATGCCTCGTCCCGTGGCTCGCTTCCCATCCGAACTGCCCGAGCTGCAGAACCCCTGTTGAGTCCTAACTGAAAGGAAGGCAGTGGGAGGACCGGAAAATCTGAGCCCTTTGAGTAATCCACACTACGGAGTCGCCTATGGGAACGAGAACACGAGAGCAAGACTATGGAATCACCGGTTTTTGGAAACGCTTTGCCATGATTTTGTGTTTTGAAATGTACGTCGAAGGGCACAAACGGTTGTATTATTATATGTCTAGAAAATAATTTGAATTTAAAAAACCTTATTAGAAATAAGCAACCGATTTTAAGAACGAAGACGCTAGAGAATCAAGAAACATGATTAAGAAAATGTAGGAGCAATGATAAACGGCAATGGTAATAACAATCGAAATAAATTACCACTATACTTGAAATTAATAAACTATGTTAAGAATATATATAATTATGAAGGCAGTTATATTTTAAACATAACAACTTTGGTAATATTCTAGATTGTATTATAATTATACATTAATATGATTAAACATCATTAGTTTTTTGTGTTTTTTTTTCCCCTTAATTTCTGCGAGTGTGCTAGTACTAGAAAAATTTCTTAAAACAACGATTAAATTGATATTCAAGTAGAAAAATAATAAAAACATACTTGGAATTTGTAAACAAATGAGAATGTAACAAGTACTTGCGTGGGTAAATCGACAAAACGCTAGTTAATTAAGCATTTGGAAAACTAATGAAATATTAGCAACTTAAATTCAGTACATGTTAAAGTTTTTTATTCAGGACATTGAGTGACACAAGGAACGTGTTTTAGTCCCCCTTTTTTTTTCAACCCAAAAACTTTACTTACCCTGTGATGTGGCGCTTATGTGTCATGATAAATTCTGTGTTTTTGGGTGCAATATTTTTTTATATATAGGAATTATTTCATAAATAATATGGATTATTTTTTTGGGTAAAGTGTTATGAGGATTGCTGCATATTACAATCATTTTTTGATGCCAAAATTTTTCACGAGTCTGACGACCGATAATTTCCCACGCCAATAACCATACTCTGAATATTTAAATATTATTTTTTTGATGTGAATGATATTAGAAAGTAAATAAAATAATTTGCAAGAAAGTGAGATAGGAGACCAAGTATTATGAGGTTCAGCATCAAGTTAAAATAAGTTTAACTTGGGCATAATTCACGAAACTAATATCGGTATATACTCTTATTTATACAAAGAGATATTATAACATGGTATAACATATATAATAAAGCTGAAAATTTGAACCTAACTAACTCTATTCTCACACTTATTTTCTCCTTTCCTCTCTTTCTCGATGTACTCTTTATATGGTTTTTTTCTTTTTTGATCAAACATATTGATATGCACTCTCATGGTATGAATCATACTTCCAACAAGTGAAACCATTGTGGTGGGTGAGATCTTAACCATCCACCAACCATCATTTTATAACATTTGCCCTTTATTAATTGAAACTTATTCAATATTCAGATGTTGCCTCCCCTTGATTTGAATAATAATTGTCTGGCTGTAAATTATTAAATATTTATCTGAATAATTGTAGTTTGAGAGCTCCATCAATATCTTCCACTGTTAGGAATTGGCTAAGATATTTGAATAATTCACAAAGATATATATTGATCAGTAAGTAGTAATTAATAGTCTTGTCATATTGAACTACCATTCAAATAGAGTCATATAATATTTTATACAAAATGTTAGCACCCATCGGGTCGCATTTTTTATGGCAGAAAGGAAGATTTATAGTGTTGTCAACTTACCTTCAGGTTTTGTATTTAAGCCCCGCACAAAGTACAAACAAATTTTTTCTTTCTTTATATTTTCCATTTATTTCCATCTTTCATCTCTTACACCATTTAGAAAAATCAGATTTTTTGTGTCCCAATATCTTTATATCTACAAGTATTATGCAGATTCTGTAATATATTAGCCAAGCAAATTCTGTAAGAATCATCACATTTGCTGCTAGTGTACAAAGATTTTTACAACACATGATTTGAGATAAATTGTCCCTTACTCTTATTTGTAATAATAACCAATATAATCTCATGTGAAAATATTCTGAAACATTTTCTATTCATCAGTAAAATGATATTATTCTCTCCTTATTGTAAGAAGTATGGTGCAATCAAATGATAAGTTCAATACCTCTAGGAACATTTGTATGTATCATTGTTATACACAAATGCACAGTTTATCATACATTGAACTTGTATAAGAGTTATCGTGCACTTATATGTAAGTAAAGTATTTACCCAATACAAGCATGTCTATAAGTGGAAGATACTCAGATTTGATCTCATTGTAAGACAAGATTCAGATTAACTCATCTCTAAGCATGTTTTGTGCCTTATAATTATGAAATTGAACAACTCCAATTGTTAATGTAGAGGCTTGCCAATAGCTCTAATTTTATTTATCATATACTTAATACAGTTAAGCCATAATACAATTAAGCCATTTCTTTACTTTGTTCAACAATTTTTATTTTTTTCCCCTAAAAATTGATAAATAGTATAGAGCACCAAAATCTAGGTATTATAGAACCACACTTCCAAATTACTTTCGCTCCACAATAATGGCATAATCAATTAATTTTAAGGAGGCAAATAATCTTGTATCTCCCTCAATATTGACTCAAAGTCATATATAGGGAACAACTTTAATATGCCAAACCAAGGATATATTTAGGCTAAGGGTCCGCACATACTATCATGCCACTATCTACAACCGCTCACATTCAACCATTCACACAAAAAAATATAGCAAAGCTGGTCAGAGAGATCCTTGAGAGCCATAGTATTTATTTTCTGTGTCAATTATGCGAAAGTGGTGATTATCATAAATAAATTCATTTTCTGTTGGTTGAAGACATAAATTAAATCTCAATATATAAATGGTTAGGCATATAAGCATAATTATTTATTACTATTAGTACGTCAGATGGTTTGATTATTCACCCTTTAAGTCATACCAATATGCTAGTAAATATTTTATAGTTCGATCAACCATCCTATACTTGTTTCACTAGGTTCGTACTTTTAACCTGAAAAATATCTCAAACAAATATTAATTTCATCTCAATGATAAAATTTAAATTGATACATTTATAAAATAATAATAAAACTACTTCCCTTATTGTTTGGAGTGAGCCGGTAACTCGGGTTATTGCAAAACATTTTGATACTGCAAAAGTTTGTGTAATTTTGTTAACCTGTTATGGCATATGCCCACCATATAATGAAGAAAGCTATTGTAACATCCCGGAAATTTCGAGTTTATTTTTTGCATTTCAATTATATTATATATTCCGATATAATAATATTATTATGTATTTATTTTGGCTTGAAGT
>MKEJ01106811.1:470-11352 GCA_001753735.1 Embelia ribes
ATATTAAAATTTTGAAATATATTAAAAATCAAAATGACACAATAATTCTTGTTTTCCACAAAATAAAAATTAGAATATAATTTATTCACGGAGTTGGAGTATTTTCCTCTCTTCCTTTCTCTCTCTCTCTCTCTCTCTCTCTCTCTCTCTCTCTCCTGTCCTGGACTGACTCCCCGATTAGATTGGATCTCATACTGTTTGATCTGATCTGAAGAAATAAACGCTGAAACCGATTCGAATTAGAAATCTCCTCAGGGGAACAGTGAAAGCATTCATCATCAGATCCGGAATCTCTATCAAGGTCTGCTAATCTGTCTTAGCAACTAACTGTTCAATCATCTAATTTATTAGGCCTTTGTTGTAACCATCTTTGTTTCAGTTTCCAGATCTACAAATCTTATTCTTAAATTTTCTCCTCGTTGTATTTTCTTCAGTTACCCAGCTAATTTCTAGCTAGATTGGCAAGATCTATCTAGTTTCTTTTTTTATTATATATATATATATATATATATATATATATATATAGTACATGAATTATCGGAGGAATATTGCACATTGCTAGCCCATTTCCTTTTCTTTCTTTTATATACATGAATGAATTAGTTTCGTACTAGTTTCTACTCATTCTTCTTTAGTAGTACTAGTATATATCTATATACAACTACTGCCTGCTAGTTTATGCCTTGAAGATCTGTTGTTTTGGTTTTTTCTTTCCCCTTGTAATATAGGAGGAGGAGTTAATAAATAGTGTTTGTGTGTGATAAGAAACAAAGAAAGAAATGGAGAAATCCTGCACGCTGTTAGTTTATTTCGATAAAGGGACACCAGCGCTGGCGAATGAGATCAAGGAAGCCCTTGAAGGGAACGACGTCCCCGCCAAGATCGACGCCCTCAAGAAAGCAATCATGCTCCTTCTCAATGGGGAGATCATCCCTCAGCTCTTCATCACCATCATCCGCTACGTGCTCCCCTCCGAGGACCACACCATCCAGAAGCTTCTCCTCCTCTACTTCGAGATCATTGACAAAACCGATTCCAGAGGCAAGGTTCTTCAAGAGATGATCCTCATTTGCCAAAACCTTTTGAACAATCTCAACCACCCCAACGAATACATCAGGGGAGTCACGCTGCGGTTCCTTTGTCGGTTAAGGGAGACCGAGGTCATTGAGCCCCTCATTGCTACGGTGCTCTCCAATCTGGAGCATCGTCACCCGTTCGTTCGAAGGAATGCCATCCTGGCTGTGATGTCGATCTATAAGCTCCCCCAGGGAGAGCAGTTGCTTGATAATGCACCAGATCTGATCGAGAAGCTGCTCTCCTCTGAACAGGACCCGTCAGCTAAGAGAAATGCGTTCCTCATGTTGTTCAATTGCGCACAAGATAGGGCTGTGAATTACTTATTCACCCATATCGATAAGATCAATGATTGGGGTGAGCAGCTCCAGATGGTGGTACTGGAGTTGATCCGCAAGGTGTGCCGTACGAACAAGGCAGAGAAGGGGAAGTACATCAAGATAATAATATCATTGCTCAATGCCCCTTCGGCTGCGGTCATCTATGAGTGTGCTGGGACTCTTGTTTCTCTCTCCTCGGCTCCCACGGCAATCAGGGCCGCTGCAAACACCTATTGCCAGCTTTTGCTTTCTCAGAGCGATAACAATGTTAAGCTCATTGTGCTTGACCGCCTTAATGAGCTCAAGGCTTCACACAGAGATATCATGGTAGATATGATAATGGATATTCTGAGAGCACTTTCGAGCCCGAATGTTGATATTCGTAGGAAAACTATAGACATTGTCCTGGAATTGATTACCCCGAGGAATGTCGATGAGGTTGTACTTATGCTGAAAAAAGAAGTCGTCAAGACCCAGAGTGGAGAGCTTGAGAAAAATGGGGAGTACAGACAAATGCTAGTACAAGCCATCCATTCCTGTGCTATCAAGTTCCCTGAGGTGGCGAGCACAGTTGTGCATCTTCTGATGGATTTCTTAGGAGACAGCAATGTCGCTTCAGCTCTCGACGTGGCCGTCTTCGTGCGGGAAATAATTGAAACAAACCCTAAATTGAGGGTGTCTATCATAACGAGGCTTCTGGATACTTTCTATCAGATTCGTGCAGCACGTGTATGCTCTTGTGCACTTTGGATTATCGGCGAGTACTGTCTTTCCCTATCAGAAGTTGAGAGTGGGCTAGCAACCATTAAGCAGTGTCTCGGGGAGCTCCCATTCTACACTCCTACAGAGGAAGGAGAAGGACAGGACACTTTGAAGAATCCTCCGCAGGCAAATAGCATCACTGTCTCTTCCAAGAGGCCCGCAATTCTTGCAGACGGGACCTACGCCACCCAGAGTGCTGCCTTGGAGACTGCTATGTCACCTCCAACACTTGCTCAAGGGTCATTGGCATCTGTTGGAAACTTGAGATCTCTAATACTTGCGGGAGATTTTTTCCTCGGCGCAGTTGTTGCTTGCACACTGACAAAACTTGTTTTGAGGTTGGAAGAGGTCCAGCCATCCAAAGCTGAAGTGAATAAGGCGACTACACAGTCCTTGTTGATTATGGTCTCTATGCTACAACTCGGAGTATCTTCTTATCTTCCACATCCTATTGACAACGATTCTTATGATAGGATTGTGCTGTGCATCAGATTGCTTTGCAATACTGGTGACAAGGTGAGGAAGATTTGGCTGGAGTCTTGCAGGGAAAGTTTTGTTAAAATGCTTGCGGACAAGCAGTTCCGTGAGACAGAGGAAAACAAAGCTAAGGCTCAGATTGCTCATGCACAGCCTGATGATCTCATCGACTTCTACCACCTGAAGAGCCGGAAGGTATTACGTTATTGCTTTCATTTTTTTGTTATGTTACTTTTTCACTTGGACTTGATAATAACGCATTCAGTCCTTTTGTTTGGTTGGATTCTTCTCATAGATTATCATTGACTATAGAATTGGTATCAACTAACAATGATCATTTGAAGTCATTAATTCTTGCACTGTCTTTCTTATGTTGTAATTTGTTTAGGTGCTTGCTTGCTCAATATCATGTACTCTTTATCCCTTCATGTTATTGGGTTATATTTTCCTTATGCTGGTTCTCAGGGTATGAGCCAACTTGAGCTGGAGGATGAGGTTCAGGATGACCTAAAACGTGCTACTGGAGAGTTCATGAAAGACGGTCATGATGCAAATAAACTTAACCGTATTCTTCAGCTCACAGGTTTCAGTGACCCTGTTTATGCAGAAGCATACGTCACAGTTCACCATTATGATATTGTCCTTGATGTAACTGTCATCAACCGTACCAAGGAGACCCTTCAGAATTTGTGCTTGGAGTTGGCAACTATGGGTGATCTTAAGCTTGTGGAGCGACCCCAAAACTACACATTGGCACCAGAATCTAGCAAGCAGATAAAGGCAAACATTAAGGTTTCTTCCACTGAAACCGGAGTTATATTTGGCAATATCGTTTACGAGACTTCAAATGTGCTTGAGCGCAATGTCATTGTCCTCAATGACATTCACATTGATATAATGGATTACATATCTCCAGCAACTTGTGCTGATGTGGCATTTAGGACTATGTGGGCTGAATTTGAGTGGGAAAACAAGGTAGTTTTGTGTTCCCTTATTTATGCCATTTCTGTGTTTTACTTCTAATTAACCAACCCATAATTTCGGGATGAAAATTTTTTTGGGCATGCACTTCCTTTAGTGCAAGGCACATGGTTTCTTCTGTTTTGTTAACTCAATGAACACTTTTGTCTCTCTCAAGAAAAATTACTTGCAATGACAACATTTTCAAATGAGTATGCAACAAACCCAATTATCAAGTGCGTTTGTATTTCTAGAAACTAGAACTTGTTTCAGTTTCGGAACTTCAAATTTCTCCATTCTTTTGGTAGCTGCTCTTCTTCTCTGATAGATGAAATATTGAATCACCTTTGATATAATTAGCAAGTGCAGCTAACTTTATCTGTTTACCTTTCAATAAACTACTAATAGTTTGCTGTGAACGCGTTGTCCTTTCCTGATTCAATTTTTAATAAAATGTTATTACCCTTTCTTAGGTTGCGGTGAATACTGTTATTCAAGACGAGAAGGATTTCTTGAACCATATCATCAAGTCTACAAATATGAAGTGCCTAACTCCACCGTAAGCGACCATTGCTCTTCTAGTGGTTGTCATTCCTTTTTCCCCCTTGCTGTTATCTTGTCTAGTATTTCACCCTCCCTTATTCTTGGAAAATTATTCTCGTGGTTGTCGTGCTCGAGTCCAAATACTTTTTTCTGCTCTATCTAATTATTGTCCTTGTCCTTGCTGATTCATAAAACAGGTCTGCTTTGGAAGGTGAGTGTGGGTTCCTTGCAGCTAACCTGTATGCGAAAAGCGTATTCGGGGAAGATGCTCTGGTGAATGTGAGTGTTGAGAAGCAAGTTGATGGAAAGCTGAGTGGATACATTAGAATTAGAAGCAAAACGCAAGGCATTGCTCTTAGCCTCGGAGACAAGATCACCCTTAAGCAGAAGGGAGGCGCTTGATTTGACCATATACTTATTTTATATGTAATAATTGTTTGTTTTTAAATAGCATTTCTATCTTCTCTGACTATTGAGGTTCTTCTCATCTTTGTTACCCATTTTTCTGCGCCTTTATTTTTGCTTGGACGGTTAGAAATCGGTTGTTATGGGATGTATCGTGCTAGAAAGTGCAAGTTTTTGTGTTCTGCGAATTGGATCTTATTCCCTTGTTATTTGAAGTATTTGTTCACATTCCATGTGGTGTGCATATTTCCTTTTTTTGGTTTTTATACAACCAGCCAGTGTTTATGTTTTCTATGAGTTGCTGAGTTGATCACATTTTGTTTTAGGCCCTCATTTTGGCTTGGAAAGTTTAAAAAAAGTATTCCTGTATGAAAGTGTAATTTTATGCCACTCTTTATGATCTCTCGTCATCTAAAGATCTTGATTGGTATTTGCTCTTCATTATATGTTATTCCAAATTGTGACCTTTTTCTCGGTACAGTACTTTAGTAGTTTTAATTGAAATAAAAACTGCATCAACAAATTATAACTTTTTATGCAAAGTTATTATATTAGTAATATTTTACTTTCTTTTTTAAAAAATTAAATTTGATGTGGTTGCTACATTATACAAAGAGTCTTAACTATATTTAGATGCAAAATTATCATATGTTTTTTAAATGGATCATCTTTTTCGTACCTACACTACACTATGTAGATAGAAGTTATAATCCTTTTTCACTGATTGGCCATCCAAGTGGGTATCTAATTAAGCAAGAGAGAGAGAGAGAGAGAGAGAGCTGACAAAAGGTCAAAAAAAGAAACATTATAAAATTGAAAAAACTAAATGACAGAGGAGGTAAAGGAGGGGTTAAAAATAACGTAACAGCGAGAACCAGGTAAAGTCAGGTAGTATAGTATAATGTTTGAGTGACGCAAGTTTCCATTTGGGAAAAGTGCTTTTTTTATGATATGATATTGATTTGATTCTAATTCCATAGATATAGATACATACATACATACATACATATACACAAGCATTTGTCCCATCCCTCAACGGCTCAGATCATCTCACTTTTCATTTCCCCTTGCTTGCAAAAAAGGTAGTGGCACTAATCGCTGGGGCTCTAGCTGCTAGTCTTTGCTCCCCCCCTTTTTTTTTTTTGTTTCTGTGATTGCTTCTGCTAAAACTGAATTGCTGACATGGCAAGAAGCTTAACATCCGTCTGGTACATGACCCCTCCTTTTCTTTTCTTCTGCTAAAACTGAATTGCTTGTACTTGTTCCGCCTTTCAATTTTACTCCTGAGACTTTTAAAAACCCCATCCCAATTTCTCTGCTCTTTTGTATTGATTGCTAAATGGAAAGACCGGGTGCTAAAGATGACAAAGGGGTGGCTGCAGCAGCTAAAATACCAGATAAGAGTAAGAGGGACGAATGGAGTGAAGGGGGTGTCTTGGCTTTACTAGATTCCTACCAGGAGAAATGGGTTCTCCGGAATAGGGCTAAGTTAAAAGGCAGCGATTGGGACGACATAGCCCACAAAGTTTCATCCCGCGATAACGGGAAAAAGTCCGCCAAATCCCCTAATCAATGTAAGAACAAGATTGAGGCTATGAAGAAGAGGTATCGTGCTGAATCAGCTATAAGCAACCATACTGGCTCTGCCCACTCGTGGCACTTTTTCCCTCGGATGGATCAGTTGCTCAAAGGGAAAGATGTGGTCTCAAATGGGGCCGGAGAGACAGTAATTTTGCAAGCTCTGCCAAATTTGGTGGACGACTTGGAAAATGATGTTAAGAATGTTGATGATGACAATCATAATACACAAGCTAACGCTCTTCCTGCTGACGAAGCTCAGAATGGAAAGGTTACCGAGAAACATGCACAAGATCACGTTCCGGAGAACAATCAAGATGATGGATCTAATACGGGTCCTGAAAATAGCGAATTTAGCACCCCTTGCAACCCAGAAGAGCAAGTTGGTGAGGGGTTTCTGAAGAGGAAGCCTGTTAAGCGAAAGAGGATTGCAAGGAGTGATGTGGCAGAAAGTATAATGATGTTGGCACGTTCAATGTTGAAGATTGAAGAGGCTCGAATGGAGATGTGCAGGGACTCTGAACGACTTAGGGCTGAGGCAGAGATCAAACGAGCGGAAATGGACCTTAAGAGGACCGAAATTGTTGCGAAGACCCAATTACAGATTGCAAAGCTCTTTCTCAGGGGAAAGCTAGATGTTAATGACAGAATTGGTACTTCATCCTTTGCTGCTCAACAAACTGCTGAGAAGAGAAGTTGTAAGTATTGTTGCCAACCCTTTAATCATTATCTTGTTCTTTCGGAATCCTAGAGATACTTTGGTCTTCCCAACTTGTTAGCTATCTCGCGTGAGACTAGGTACCGATTATGTTTCTCTGATTGCCTTGTTCTATAACAATCCAATGTCTACTCTCAATATTTAAGATGTTTGAATTCAGTCTTAACCTGATGGTACATGATTTTTATGTTAAAGTTTGTCACTCACACATCCCCATGTTGTGTTTCAGGACAATCAAAGAACGCGGATGCTAAAGCCAAAAGTAGGTATTGGTTTTTTGCCTTGAACTGGCAAATCCATGTCCATGTAAGGTCAATAATTCTTTCTACACCGAGTAAAGCGATTTCTATCCTACGAATCAGAGTGATCCAGATCGTCAAATACTTTTTAAGATAACCAGTGCTACCGAAAGAACATAATGATTGTTAAGGGAATAAAAGCAGAGTAAGGAGATCAATGTATAACTACTCTATTTTCTATGGTAATGTGTGCTACTTCTGTATTCAACTAAATCTCTGTTTTTATTTGTTTCCGTATTGTTGTCCCACTGCTGCCTTATCGTGTTGAAGCAAACTTAGTCACATGAAGCATCATGGACTAAGTGTGTTGTTTTGTCTCTTAAAATCGAGTCATCTTTTGGGGTGTAAATTACTGTTTGTTTTCTAAATGTTTCTTCACGAGATTTACTGTACAAACCACAAATGATACGCTGTATCAAGGACCCATGGTGCAGTATATGCAGATTCAAAGAAATTGAGCAATATAATAACTATCCACCCAAAGAAACTGAATATAAGACCAACCGGCCGAAAGAAAAGCTTCACATAATTAGGTTCAACTCATCCATGTCACTTCGCAGTCAATCAAAAGGTTACGACTTTATGATGGAAAACCTTTTGTTGCCTTAACACCAAAAGAGGAAACCTTTTGTGACTCCTTTTCAAAGAACTAAAACACCAAACCGAAGAGGAAAGCTGACATGCCATAAACCTATTGTTTGTCTTCCACAATCTTTTCATCTTCTTGAGATTATAGCCATAATAATTCTGGACAAACTCAAAGCCATATTCAAATTTAGGACATCCAGTTTCTATGTGAACCTTCAATATGGATAGAATCCGCACAATTTTCACTAATTATCACTCGAAGTAGCGCAATCTTTCACCATTAAGATCTCACCACACAACTTCTGAGGCAATTTTTCTAACTCTTCTCCTTCTTGCCAAGCTTGCCCAACCAAAACACCGGGTCCCAAATGACGAACATATATCCCAACTTGGTCATTGAAAGGCCATGGATGTTTAGCTGCAATCACATAAAAAAAATATTGTAATTAAGGAAAAGATCTCCAAAAGTAAGAAGCATGCATATTAATGTTTTCAATATGAAGAAATTGCATCCAGCTTTTACAGTAGTAAGTCCCATGAATGAGTAAAGACGTATGACAAACACGAGTACAACCATGGTCTTAAAATAATATCGAGAAGCCATAACACAACTGCAACATAATATATGCTTGCGAAGGCAAATGCATCTCAATTGTCTACATAAATAAGTACGGAGATTATAAGAAGTTTCTGACCTGGTTTCGGGAAACCTGAAGGGTACTCGTGAATATCTGAGATCCCATTTCCGAACTGATAAGCAAAATCACAAGGATGCTCTGTTGACATAACTTCCTTAACTGGACTGACTGTGAAGTACAGTGGTCTAAAGGAAGTTGCCAGCCTACCAACAAATGATTCAACTAACATTTTTACAGAAACTGATCAGAAATCACTACAGTTTCCTAAAACATTAACAGTGATGTGAGAAAAGTGTGAACTTACACAACAGTCGTCCACAGGTCATGCCATCTTTACAATGAAATATTGCCTGTAAACACACAAGAGTAAATAAAAGGAGTTATTGCCTGAGACCCAGTTGTGATGATATGATGCAAAAATCTCTTTAGTTGTTGTTTGGTTTTTGGGGAGGAAGTTTTTAAACAGAAAGATGGTTCACCTTCTTGAAGAATTTGATCCATGAAAGGGGCATGGGTCCTGCATCACAATGCACAAATGTCGAACAAGTAATAGGAGATATATAATAGTAGAGTGTAATCTCAAGTTAGTATCAGAAGCATGTAATGTCGAACAATAAATGATCAAGAAAAAGGATACATGTTTACAATTACATCAACCAACACATCCAGATAAGGATTGCGAGCATCACCTCCACTAATCCGGCAATTCCAAAATTCCAGCAAAGGTGAGGAAGAAGTATCTCCATCAGACAACAAGGCCGATGCAGTTTTCTTTGACAACTTGGGATCTTCATATCTCGTGCCAGCTATCTCCCAAGCCCTTGATATGAGCCTGTTTCAATAAGAAGCATTGATACGAAAAAAAATGTGAAGATAAAAAGAGTAAAATCACCACGATCAGGTTGTAGAGAATAACAGTATGCTAATATAGAAATTGGGTGGAGATATGAGACCTGGGTTGGAGCAAGTGCAGCAAGTGATGGCGCCTTTCCTCTGCCACATCTTCAATCTTTTTCCTGATCAGAGAGACAGAGAGTCAAAATTATTGTGTTATCATACAAAAAGACAACAGCATAAATAATAATGATTAAAATTAAGAATAGGATGGTGGATAGGGTACCAAAGGTAAGTGGCGGGATTATAAGAAGAAGGGTCCAAAGGAATTAGTTCTTTGGGGGGGTCGAGAAATGTAACGACGTCCTGCTCGTCCAGGTATACTCTCTTCCCACTGGGCAGCACCTCAAAGGGGGAATCGTCGTCACTATCATTATCCCACACATTACTAGTAGTAGTAGAAGAAGAAGAAGATAATGCCTTAATAATGGGCTTGTTAGGGTCAACTACCCTACGGATTGAGTAGCAGTAGCTCACTCCATACAAGGCCCCTTTTCCTCCTGCAATACAATATATATTAGGCGAAACAAACTTGAAAAATAATTCAAACTCCCAGTCAGTCAGGAGAATGGATAAGGTCTTTCTATATATATATATATATACATATATATGTGTGTGTGTATACCAGTGAGAATTGTAAACCCTAGTGGTGGTGGTGGTGAGCAGCGTTGATGTGTGAAGGTAATAGTGTGGCGGGAAGAGAAGGTTGATTGGCGGTGGAAGCAACTCAAATCAGCCGCCGTTCCACCGCAACTTGCTGCCGCCTTCATCAGATCTTCCGCAAACGAAAACAACAGAACAGAGTCAAATTTATTTATTTATTTATGTACTACCAAATGGAGACTGTTATTATTGTATGTAAGTAATGTATAGTCCGTCTGTGTCGTGTGTCTGAGAATGAGTTTAATTATTATTTAATAATACCCCCCAACAAAATAAAAATGATGGGAGTACCCTACTTAGGTACTAGTATATTTGTCTTACACTAATAATTATTATTAGCAACCGTTTTTATAATAATAATAATAATGGCAAGTTTAATTTGGTTTTATTTGATGCATCACTTGGGTAGTTAGTTATTTCTCCAATTATGACCCACCAGACCAATAATAATAATAATAATAATAATAATAATAGTTACACCTTACCTAATTGCTAAAATTTACTGATTGCTATTTACATTACGTAACTGCGTTATATGATTTGGTGGTGGTGGTGATTAATATTCGTTGTTAAATCAAGCCGCAAGGAGATTACATTGAGCTACACAGGAAAAAACAAGGCTACGGCCATGATCATTTCGAGCACAAGCGCAAGAAGGAGGCTCATCAAGTTCCCCTCTTTGCCCAAAAGGTCCAATCTTTTTTACAACTTATTAATTTGTTTTTATTTTATGCAGTAGCAATATCTGAATCTTCTGTATTAATTTTGTGTAATGGGCAGGCATTGGGTATCAAGGGTAAGATGTTTGCTAAGAAACATTACGGTGAAAAGGCTCACATGAAGAAAATGTGAGACTTGTTTCGCTACCTACATTCACCCCCCATTTTGTTTTGTTTACATTATCTAGTCATGGAGGATGGTAAACATGCATAAATGCACTTCCTTTTTTTTTTTTTTTTTTTT